>JBBPBT010000720.1:12264059-12279195 GCA_037974875.1 Cicer bijugum | reverse complement strand
TGAGATTATGTTGTTTTCTTGCATTAAAAATTAAAAGATAATTAAATATATTTTGTTTCAGCAGTAATTATATTTGTATAATAATTTTTTAGAAACCAAAAAAAGTGATTTATTTTTACGGAGATTAAGTATAATAATTTTTTAGAAACCGAAAGAAGTGATTTATTTTAAAAGAGATTAAAATTAAAATTTTAAAGTTTTATAAAGACTAAAAATTTTAAAAGGAATACACCTCTATATCCTATAATATTTTCTACAATATGCGATCCATTTTTTAATACTATTTCTTATTGTTTGGTTAATTGAGATTATGTTGTTTTCTTGCATTATTCATGTTTTATTGGTCCATTTCCTTCTACTAAGAGATTTGTTATGGTTTTCAACCTTCCAGTTTTACAATTATACATGCACTTATTATTTATGTTTTATAGCCCCATAAGAGAGGATTGATGTATAACTCATGCACACATCTATTCTCACACTATTTTTTTTTAAGGTTCTCACACTACATGTTACTATAAGAAAAGACGCTAACTGAAAAATCAGTTATTTGTTCGTATGCAGGTTCCATAAAAGAGCATTGGGATTAGATAATCAGTTTTCCTAACAACTCTTTTTTTTTTTTTTTTTATACATAAATTTAGGTTGAAGAGATAGTGCATCAATTCAAGGTAGGGAAGAATTTAGGGCTCACTTAGCACTTATAAATGGATTTACATTTATCTCATTTCAATACAAGTAACAACTCTCTAAGGACATCCTCAACAACATTAAATAGTCTATATTTTCATGCTCTTCCAGGGGGCATCAAGCCTTACAACATGACTAGCCCGTTGATGCTAATTCTAACAAGATGGTTGCTCATCCACCTCAAATATTTACTCAAAATGTGTAAAATACACTATTGAATTGAAGCTTCCGATAACATCGTTAATCTCACTTTTTACTATCGGATTGAGTTTTTCCATTACCAGATCCTAGAATCCAAAAAAATACCGAGAGTTATGGGGGGTTGGATGAGCATCGCCCTTTTAACAAGTGTTTGTGGAGTCTTTTACTAGATTTAAGTTAATATGGTGGAATCAAATCAAGGATCAAACTCAAGAAAGATAATACACCATATATCAACACAAGTCGAGAACAAAATAGTCTGAACATAAGAAGAGTATATATAAACTTCTTGTGTTGGTTTATAAACAAAGTGTATCAAGAGTATTGTATCAATGTATTTTGCTCTTATACCAGATTATTCAAAACCTATTTTGTGAACTAATAACATTCCTAACATATGTGTTTGATGTTACAAAACAAAAGAAACAAAGAGTTAATGTGCATTAGTTTGCTTCAACAGATATGTAACTTGACATTGCCAATCATGGTTGGATTACAATTTATTGCTGCTTATTATGCTTCTGGTTGGGAATGTGCTCAGTTTTGGCAAGTCACTTTGTGACTAGTTTTGATATGGTTTGGGTATTTAAGCCACTGTTATGATGTGTATGTTGCTTTGTTTTGGTGAGTTCTGACAATTGGGTTGTAGTTAATTCTTCTGCTATTTAAGCTATTTTTACTAGAGCTATGTTTGCAATTGCATAGGTTCAATTCTCACTGGTTTGTTACAAGTGATTATCAATTCATATTTTGGGCAAAAATAATTGACAAAATACCTTTTCTAGAGTAGTTTTTATGCAAACTTCAAACCTCCACCACTTATCAGCCACCCAGAATAGAGACTGCATGGATGAGGAATCCAAAATTGCAAAACCAATAGCAACCTACAATTTAATCCACTGCAGTATTGTAAACATACGGCAGCACGCTATTGACAAGATGTTTGCGTTATTCAGCCAAATCTAAGGGGAAAAGAATGAAAGTATCAGCATCCAACACTTTGGTGTTATTATCAGCTGTCCCCTTGTAAAAGAAAATCAGAGAAAAGAGAATACACTTTTAAACCCGAGACATGACTCTATTTGATTCATTTGGCCCGTATTTTCCAAAGAACAACACTGTCTTCTTATTTCACATGCATTTAACTTCTCTTCTTTTGATTCGATTAACGAGCAATGCTGCTTCTTACTGCTCTGTTCAAAGCTTCCAGAATCTGACGACCAATTTTTCTCTTTAGACATTGAAAAACCAACAATTGGAACAAAATTGGACGATTGAATAGAATTGGTGCTTGAAAGACCCTTAGAAATATTAACTACTTCATCTTTGCCAGATGAATAGTTTTCCACATCAGCAGTTTCCATATCTGAAGTAAGCATATTAGCAATGACCATGTCTGAGAAATTTGCCTTTGGTACCATACCTAAAGCAGCTTTCAAAGAACTAGGATGATTCTTTGAGAGGAATTCAGTTTTCTGGATTGCTGTCTCCATGCAATCAAGCTTACTAATTTGGGGAAAATCCTTAGATTTTCTCATTATATGGTAAAAAGCTGTTTCTTCAGTTGGATTTTCATAACTTCTTGCTTTAGGATCAGGGATTAAAACACCTAAAGCAATGAAAAGAAACAATAATGACATTAAAAAAGCAAAAAAGTGATTGTCAAATCACATGCTAGTAAAAAGGTGTACCTTTATCAACTACACTGCTCATGTTATCTGAGCTTTCAGCTATATTATGATCATTTAAAATTAGATAATGGTTGAAATTTTCGTGTTTGGCTTTTCTGAGATCAGCAGGAAAATTGACATCAGTTTGTCCAGGAACTTTGTCGTCGTCGTCATCCAAGACAACTACCTCATGACCATGGTAAGACATCTTCTCACGACCATGGTAAGACCTCTTCTCAAGGGTATGATTTCTTGGAAGATGGACTTCCACTGATGGACAGCGAACATTTTCAAATGAAGACAGGAGAGAAAAGTTTTTGGCTTTCTCTCGTATGTGGTCAAATACTGTTTTCTCAGTGATGATTTTCAATTTGTCTCCTTCAACTTCAAGAGCACGCCCACCTTCCACACAAAATTAGTTGGTGAAGGGAAGAATGGTTTTGAAAGTCTTAGAAGTTGATAAATTGATATTAAGAGTGCTACCTTCCTCTAACATTTCATCCAAGAGGTCGAAGCTGGGACTGCAAATAAAGAGCACCGTAAATATTTGATGTCTTCAAAATGCTATACTTTAACTAACAAGAAGATAAATATATGTCATACATTTCAAGAGAAGATGACTTACATGGAATCACTTTCCTCCTTATCCTTGCGCAAATTGTTTGTCTTTTCCTTTGGTATATGAGTTACATTTATATCCTCATCTTCTATTACAAATATTTCTTCAGGTGGAGGAAAAGAAGCCCGCTTCCTGTTTCTTTTTAAAATCACATTTGTATTGCTCTCTTTCGTAAGAAATAGCTTTTGATGGACATCAATACCAACTGTATGAAAAAAACAGAAGAATTGAGTAATAACCCCGCAATGTAGACCAACTATTTTGGAGAAGATTTATAATTGAGAGGTTTAACAACCACATCTTACTGTATTCCTCAAATATAAAATTGGCTTTGATAGTCTGCTTCCCTTGCGAGATGGGCACATTAATTGTTGTGCTATATGGGCTGTAACATGAAAACATAATGATCTCAGCCTGAAATATGAGTTGGACAGTAAAAAGAATAGGGTAGCACAAGAGCATTTGACTCAAGGATAGTAAAGTAAGTTATGCAATTTATTCATTTACACGCAACACAAACTGTACATGCAATAAGTAGTAAATTTGTACTGCGGTGACTTCTTTTAAATGGCTGTCTATGGTGGGCCACCACAATAAGTGGTCCACAAAAGACCAGATTTCTTTTAAATTTTAATCATTGGATCTTGCAAGTCTATTAGATCTAGTAGGTTAGTAGTTATGTTAGTTTCTGGACTTCCTACTTAAAACTTCTTTGGTGTTGCTTACTTCAATATATGCTCTAACATATATTGTGTTTACTGCAAATATAAAGCCAGGGATTATTTTATGTACCTGGAGAACTGATCAACCCTGCAACAACAATTTGAAAAACATTAAACTGTGATTAGATGAGGAAAGAACAATTCTTGCAAATAGAGTGCCATAATACTAAATACTAATGGATCAATACCATCAAGGAGACATGTTTGAAAGAAACTTTTAATTTGAGTACACTATCAAGTCATAAAATCTGAATTTGTAAGTCATCATCACCTAATTTTTTCATGAAAGAGAATAGTGTTGTCTTCTTCCAATCCAATAATCTGTGAGAAAGAAATTTGGGAAACTCATTTAAATTATTAAATGTCTAACATTCTTCAAAGACAACACTCAGATAACACACCATATCAGCATAATGTCGATTTGCTGACTGGCCTGACTGTGATATTCTAGTCAATGTCACTACTAGGTTGGACTTTCCTTGCATATGGCTTTCGATTTCTGCAAGCTTCACATCAACTTTTGGAGGTAGCGACAAGAGAGAATCCTTAATATGGTTACCAAATGGGTATTTTCGACCAGTCACTATCTCTATTTTCCTCGGATCAGCTTCAGCAAGCGTTTCAAACGACTTAATTCCCATTGAATGCAGTGCCTGTAAAGATCAACAAAAAATCGAGCAATTAAAGGATATAGTGCACAAAGTATTAACAATAATTATATGGATTAATAACAAAAAAAGTCAGTTAATATCACCTTTGCTGTAACCATCCCAATTCCAGGCAACTGTTTTAAAAGGTATGGACTATCATCCCAAAGCTTCTGGTCAAATGATTTAGCTAGAAGGGCTGAATTCACAGCTCCTTTAAAATTTCTTTTATGAACAAAATAGTCTTTCATGCATTTTGCAATTCTACATCCATTGGAGCATATAGAATTTATGTCCTGTAACAGGAGTTTACTTAATTACTAAGACATAAGTATGCTGATCTGTAGCAAAAAGACTGATGTTACAATGCCTACCTGAATTAGAGATAGGTCATGCACTGAAGGATCACCAGTTAAGCAATCATTTGCTAAAATAAATATCTTTTCTTCTCTTGTTTGAATGCGCCTTTTCTTTTTCCCGTTATCTCCAAGAATGTGAAATCGAAGCCGACCATCTTTGTCTGCATTGATTTCGTTTAACTGCTTCTTTTCATTGCGCCTGAGCTGTATCCCTTCATTTTCCATTAAATAATTGTGTCAATATTTAATACCGACACAATGTGTCCTAATATAAAAAGTTTCAACACTTATCCGCACATGCAATTTCTTCGGCAAAACATACAACACGAAGAGCATCTTCCAAACTGCAGTTTTCAGGAGTCCGCATTATCTGTTTCATGGTATCAAATCTCAAATAGTACTTTGTCATTAACCTTCCAGGATCTAAAGTAGGAAAAGGAAAAAATATCAGCGACCAGTTGGATTTTCAAAAATATTTAAGAGATAAAATTATTTGTGAAGATATCAATACCTAGTGGACTCAAGAGGAAACCATCTTCATCAACCCAGACCATTTGATATTGTGATAACTCGTTAACTTTCTGAACACAAATCTCTGAGATAGAGGGAAAAATATCTAGGTGAAAGAGAAAGGGAGATAATAGGAAACAGAAAGCTATAATATAAGATAGTAAGTTAGTGACAATTGTACCTTGCACATGCTTCTCTAAACGATCATCAGAAATTCCTTTCTTAATAGCATAGTTCACGGGATTCTTGGTGTACATAAAAAATTTCATCAGATGGGATGGTAGAATCTAAGACACAAGTTACAGACGTCCATACTCACTTACCCTTTTCATTCTAACATACAAGTATGAACATTTCATCCATTCAAATGCTTTCGTAATATCAGATACTGTCAGTTGAACTATTTCGGCAAGTAAATGCTCTGTCACACATGAGAGTAATCTAGGATAAACAAAAATCAATTAGCTAAGCAAGATAGTTGCTCCATGTTTAAAGAAATGAGCAACATTCAAGTATGTTACATCCATTGGCAACATAGAAAGAGGCCGTCTTACTGCGATTCCACTACTTCACACCCATTTAAGAGATTCTCATACAAATGAACCTGGAGTAGAAGCATATATAAGAAAATAAGAGCACATGTAAATGGACAAAGTTAGTTATCAAAATTGAAGAACTTTGGGAGTGTAGAAGTTAAAAAGCATTCTGCAGGCCAGTGGCTAACAACACATGAGAGAGAGCAGAAGGAAATATGTGTTCAGGTAGCATAATTCACCGTTTCTCTCCTAGTCATGATTATAACCATGCCTGTATCATCAAATGGTGGTCGGCCTGCTCTTCCGGACATCTGTACATGAAAAAATTTAGCTCAAATAATATTATTAACAGTCAAAAAGTTTGACTAAATAAAAAGATAAATATATTAAAGCATTGATTTGTTGGGTGGTTCACTATCCAAGTGGGGCCTACCCCAATTAAAATAAGATAAAAACACCAATTTTCACCCGACTTTCTATAATAAAAATCCCTCATGTTCTGTGTTGAAGTTGTGGGATTTTAGAGAAAAAGAGGAGAGAAAATAATAAGGGTTTGAATATTATTGATAATAGCTTAATGCTGAATTGATTACAATAGACTCAATACTAATCTCTATTTATAGAGAAACATAAATTAAATCATAAATTAGGAATAAATCATAATAATAATAAGAGATATTCTAAGATTCTCTATGATTATAAATTGATCATAGAAAATAACTCAAGATACTCTAATATAATATAAAAGATATTATAAGATATTTTCTAATATTCCAACATTCTGAACAGAAACAAATACACTTTTAGGCTCATATCATCACCACACGCTGCATGCCTCCTTTTTAACCTCTCACCCGCCTAAATTATTTACTGACTAGAGCATCAGAGTGCATGAAGGTACACCACCATCATCGGACAACATCGTTGCCATGGATTCCAGCCATGCACCACCATTTGCGGAACTATTCTTCATTCTATTTGTCATCACTATGAGATTTTCTTTCTTTTTTGCATAATCTCCATTTTCATTCAGAACAACAATAAACATGGCTATCAGAGTTTATAGGTTATCTGGACTAAGAGAATAAAGTAACTAAAAAATTCATATCTTAATCGAAGGCTATCATATGAATATGCATTGTAAACCAAAGAGTTTTGTTTATATACATCGCTAAACAAAACCTCAATTGATAATTATCAGTGCCATACTTCTATACAATTGATACATGTATGGATGCAAGATTCAAATTAAGTAAAACCTATACTGATGAAATAAATAATTACCCATATCACTTGTCGTTTTGCAATACTTTGTATGTATAAACAAAAATTATCATAAGGTATCTTAATGAGAAAACCTGTAATATAGTGGAGCGGTCATATTCCATGTAAAGGCCTTTTTCCTTGTTGCTGAAAAGAATTAACATTCCAATAAGTCGATTTGAAAAAGAGAAGGAATCAAATTAGTTTTCTGCATATATGATATACTACAATAAAGTGCATAAAATATTAAAAATAAATCATACAAGTGCTGTGTTGATTTAATAACCACTGTATGTGCTGGGAGGTTGATTCCATGGGCTAGTGTATTTGTAGTGCAAAGTACTTGGATGTCACCTTTGAGAAAAAGGCCTTCCACAATATTGCGATCTTTGAGGCAAAGCCCACCATTGTGATAACCAACTGCAAGCAAATGTCATTTTCTAAATTTCACAATTCTACAGGTTTAAAAATTTAAAGAATGAGCATGGGATTGCACTCCATAGCATTGTAATTTTGCAAAAGCAAGAAACATGTGCATGGGGCCTAGATCTGAAGGCCAATCACTGGTATCAAGGGGGAACCAGTGGAACACGGTGGCTAAGGGAGGAGAGATCTGTTATAGATGCTACACAAAACGGAAACACTAATACAAGTTTAAGAGATTATATGCCTGCAGATGAACAATTTAAAAAATTATTCATCCAGGATTATTTTGGAAGCAAAAAGTCAATATCTTTTGGTTGAAGAAAGGAGATCATTATACCTAATTGTTCCACACCTCTGCAATGGCTGTAGGAAAAGTTAATATGATCAAGAAGTTGAAAAATGATGGCAGTAAAGAACCAACCAATCAAATGTGTGTGAGGCGACGCATTTATGTCATACCTCCTTCTCTATCAAAGAAGATGGAACGTATGCTTAATTCTTTCTAGTGGAAGTCAACAATAATACAGTAAAAGAAATTAGGTGGATTTCTTGGGATAAACTAACTATCCCTAACCATAAAGGAGGCATGGGCTTCAAACGTTTAGGAGTTTTTAATTTATCTATGGTGGGGAAGCAAGATTGGAATCTTATATCCAACCCTGATGCTTTTCTATCCCAGGTTCTCAAAGCTAAATATGACCATAGTCCAAGTTACTCCTAGAAAAGTATACGGAACTTTCAATTATTGATAAAGCAAGGTTAAGAATGGTGTAAATCTTGTTTCAAGGGTTTGAATCTCATTTCATCTTGTATTGCTGAAGTTATTACTAACGAAATATCATAACTAGTTGCCAGCAAAAGAAACTGTTGAAGTTGTGGGATTTTAGAGAAAAGGAAGAGAGAAAATAATAAGGGTTTGAATATTATTGATAATAGCTTAATGCTGAATTGATTACAATAGACTCAATATTAATCTCTATTTATAGAGAAACATAGACTAAATCCTAAATTAGGAATAAATCATAATAATAATAAGAGATATTCTAAGATTCTCTATGATTATATATTGATCATAGAAAATAACTCAAGATACTCTAATATAATATAAAAGATATTATAAGATATTTTCTAATATTCTAACACTCCCCCTCAAGCTAAAGCTTACTAAGTTTTAGCTTGTTACATGAAAATAATGTTTTGCTCCGTAAAATAGTTAAAAAAGATGGAAAGGCAACTCAGGGATGCAGGTGAAGTCGGAGAGAATTGCTATATATACAGCCTAGCCAGACAGCCGGAATGATCATCAGCATGAGAGAAATTCATGGCAAGCAGTTGAACAAAGCAAGGTCCGTCCTTCTAAAAAACTGCATTTGGAAGCTTCAAACCAATAATATCAGAGACTCAAAATATTTAAACTTGAATTTGCTTCAGGAGAGAGAGGCATGCTTCAAGGAGAGAAAGGCAAGGCCAGTACATCTGGGACAAAGATAGGGTCAGTGCATCTGGGACAAATTTTCATGCTAAAGTGTGAGTCATGAAAATAAAAGATATCGTCAAAATAACAATCAATGGAAGAAGAAGTCATCACTAATATGATTCATCTGTGGGAAAAGAGACACCACCATAATGATCATCGGTGGGAATAAAAGTCACTGTTGGAATCTATTAGTAAGAACTAAATTGCATGACAAACACCAAAGAAGAAGCAGCACAACTCTAACGAAACGAAGCCATGATCGATCATCAAAGTAAGAAAATGCGTCCAAAACAGGAGAGATAACAGCTGTTTGAACAATGACACATATTTTCGTTGATCAAAAATTGGAGAGTAAGGGCATATTTGGAACCATCGAAGAAAGAATAATCGTGCACCAAGAAGAATCCCATCAATTGAATTGCAAATCTTCCAAACCTGTAAGCTAAGAGCCCACTCATAAGGGCTGCAACAGTTGTCACGGCAAAGGTTGAAGAGTTTCCTCCGCCAAAAATCTGATCCCACATTCCACTTCCCAAGGACACCACAATTTGTGGGACCACTATTCCCAGAATCAGAATCAGGACACCCACGGTCCAAGTTGGAAACATACAACTTTGTGCCGGCTTGTACTCCTTGAATTCCTGCAACTCTGTGGCACACATCTTTTTTAGGGTTTCGACCAGAGTTTTTTTTTTTTTTGCGCACAGTACCGTGCGATGAACAGTGATGCGACTGATCTGCTGAAAAATAAACGAAAAGCTACAAAAACCGGAATTGGGACACGGTTTATCGAGAAAAAAATCTTACCGAATGATGGAATGTTAGAAAAGAGAAACTATGATTATATTCCCTAATTGTTGGGAATTCGACAGCGGAATAAAGGTGATATCGTTCAAGGAGGATCGAAATAGGCTCTAGATATCATGTTGAAGTTGTGGGATTTTAGAGAAAAGGAGGAGAGAAAATAATAAGGGTTTGAATATTATTGATAATAGCTTAATGCTGAATTGATTACAATAGACTCAATATTAATCTCTATTTATAGAGAAACATAGACTAAATCCTAAATTAGGAATAAATCATAATAATAATAATAAGAGATATTCTAAGATTCTCTATGATTATATATTGATCATAGAAAATAACTCAAGATACTCTAATATAATATAAAAGATATTATAAGATATTTTCTAATATTCTAACAGAAACATACCACCATAAAGAATATATGATTGCATTTGTTTGTCATTGAGTGATAGAGAAGCCTCCCTGAGCTGATCTTGCTGTTGTCTGCTCTTAATGAAAGGATTTGACTGACCAAAATTCATGACAATTTGAGCAAGTCGCTGAGCTGCTTCTTGAGCTCCTTTTCTTGTTGAACAAAATATAAGCGCAGATTTCCCTCTTGAGTATTGCATGAGGATATCTGAAATCCCGTGTACAGAAAGAATGATGATTTTTTTTTCTTATATAAAAATGTTAATAACAGAGAAAAGTTACAGAGCATAAAGCTGTTAACTCATACGGTGAATTACACTGCTTACCAAAAATATAGTTTTGAAGGCGCTGCATGGTAGTTTAAAACAGAAAAAATAAGATAAATTTAAATGATAGAATGGATTATTTAAAAGTAGCACATTCTGGCGTTAGTCAACTTCAAACCAACCTTCTCAAATAGAAAGTCATTTTTGGCTGGAGCATAGCCTGCATAAATTTGGTAGTAGAACAAAAATAAATGGTTACTGCCAGGTCTACAGGCCAAAGCTCAAGATAATGACTAATGCAATAAAAAAATTCACAAATTCAAATTTAGTGTCTTTTGTTCATGCCATCTTTTTTCCTGCTGACAAAACCTCATACAACTTGGTTATGTAGGCTTTCTATTAGGGTGAAAATTTTAAGAAATTGATTCAATTATGATTATGTTCAATTTACTAGCATACCAAAAACCTTGGTCGTCAGCTTTACTGGTCTCATTTCTTCTCCAAACCTGTGAACATTCAAAAGGAAATATATTTCTGGATATTGACTTGCAGCATTATAGCACAAAGCCATGTATTGAATGTGGAGGTGGAAAACTACCTTTTGACCCCACGGTCAGGAACCAGGAGCCATTTAGCTGCAATAATTTGTATATATTGCATGAAAATCTTCCCATAGTTGTTTAAATGTTATTTTAACTCAGGACAACTCACATCAAGTAAAAGAGAAAAGTACCTAGATCCTCAATATTTGGAATTGTTGCAGATAAAGCAAGGAAGCGGACCTGAGCCAGAGGATTTAATTTCAATTTAGGATTGCAAGAAACAATTTTTATTCTGCTAACAATTGCTTCAAGGGCAGCTCCACGTGGATCATTCAGCAGATGAACTTCATCAATTAGTAGAAGTGCTATGTCACTGAAAAAGCTCAAACCACCACCTTCTATACCATATCGTGACACTGCATCAAATTTCTATTCATTGGAAAGTGAAGTTTAGCCACCTCCTAGTGTCAACAAATCAGTCATAGTGTATGTATGTGCGTAAGCATGTGTCTGCAAGGAAAAGTAAATGCTTCTTGTGGCTCTTGGGATTGGGCAACATGTGCATAAACTTCATAAGTCATGATTTTATTGAAATCCATGTCATATAATATTTCAAAGATGAAAAAAGAAAAAGTAAAGTACACTAAAGATTTAGTATCTTGATCTACTTATGTTTAGATAACTTTCATTTGCATACTGACCTCTGGAGTGGTTAGAATGATATCTGCTTCATGTATATTTCTTGAAGTGTAAGACTCACTGTCACCTGTCAGCTCCAGGCAACATATCCCCCATGGTCCAAATTTCTGATTCCAATCACGGAGCTTCTCCTGAACTAAAGCCTTAGATGGGGCAATATAGATCTTGACACCAAGTGAGAAGATCAACATACCGATAATTAGTTAAGGACACATGATTATTAAAATACATATCAAATTGTAAGCTTCATATGATTGACTGATTCACCATGCAAAAGCTTCTGTTGTTTGTTATGCATCAATAGTACATACAATATAAGTCTTGTTTATGGAAAAAAGCATTGGGTATACACAAACTAGGAGAAAGAGAACCTGTCTACAGAATTTACCTTTTGTTGATCTCAAATCAATACTAATCCTAAGAATGATTACTATGAGAAAAATTTTTCAGTGCTGGAATCTTGTGGCAAATTACTTACTGTTTTAAGAGATCCTTTAACATGTATGAATCTTCCATCAGTTGATATGGACTTGGATAGAAGCCTCAAAATGCAAAGCTCAAACAGTACTGTTTTACCACTTCCGGTTGGAGCAGAGATGACCATGTTTACATCAGAGTGGAAACAGACAGGAAAGCATTCACTCTGAAGTGAATTAAAATATCTGTATGCAACACAACATAGAGATTTCATAATTATGTTATGCTAATAAGAACCCCTGTGAGACCACTTTGTTTAGGTGCATATTATTTTCCAACCCTTGACAATCAGAGGTTTGAATTGGGTCTATGAAGCACAAATATTACCATTGACAATGGAGACAACACTGAAATTGGCACGTTGACACCGGTAAATATTTGTCAAAATGATTTAATTGAATGTAATCAAAGTATCGGTGTCAGACACCAACACACATCTAACATTCGGACGCGCCTTCAACCAGAAGTGTCAGTGCTAAAGAGAATTGTACGGAAAAATCATCCATTTTTATGGTATCTCACAATGATACCTGATAAAGAAGCCCTATCTCTTGCATAAAATCATGTCGAATATACAAGTTATAGAAGCTTTTATGACACAGGTAGGTTAAAAGCTTCGAAGCAGCTATCTAGAAGCAACTTACTAATACTTTACATAAAAAAAATGTAGTACCTGAAACTAAAACATGATTGAAATGGTGGAGGCAAATCGAACATGGACTTCAAAGAATATGAATCCATAATCAAGATGCTGAATTACCTAAAACAACAACAGGTTGACAACAGAACATCAGTTCTAAAGTACGATATCAACAAAATAAAATAAAGCATAATCAAGTAATTTATAAAGCAAATAAGATAAGATATAACTTATAAAGTTGCATATAATCAATCACTATTTATCCCAAGTAATTTTCATACAATAGAAATACATAGTTTTAATTCAACCTCGCTGTTCCTTTCTCGTTCGCTCAGTGATCTTTCGCATTACCTATCAAAACAAGTATCACCAAATCTCAAGATGGAAAATATATTTCGAATTGTAAATCCAGTAGGAAACCCTTTGTTTTTAGATTATTCAGTTCCTCATAATCCGAATTTGAGCAGAAAATAAGAAGAAGAAAAAAAAATCATATCAATGCACAAGATTTGGCACCATTACTGAATTTGGAAAATCAGCGATGAAAATAGAATATAGAAATGGAGAATTTGAGATTTTTCAAAATACACATTAAACAAAATGTGAAAGGAGTTTTGCATCGGATTTCTGAAATTCAGAAGCAGATTTTGACAAGCGTGCTTTCATACCTGAGAGAGGAAGAGGATGTAGAGGGATTATTCGGTGCGTTTGGAAGAGAGAAAAAGGGATTGAACGAGGGAACTCTCGGAATCGAGTGCATAATAATAACAAACAGAAAATGCAAAAATTGATTAGAGTGGTATTTATAGTATGACGGAGTCATCTTGCCGGGAAAACCACCAAGAGTGTTGTGCCTTGTGAAGTGTGACTTGTGACTCTTTTCTTAAATAAGTCTTTCCATTTTCTTAAAGGGATTTTTTCTTTTTTTTACAATATAATTGTTCTATACGAACAATGTTACGTTCTCGACAAATCATAATCAACATTATTTTAGATGTAATTATGCTAGAAAAATTTATAGCCTAGTTATGAAATATAAGTTAAACATCTTAAATAATTTAACTGGTAGTATAATTTATTTTTTACACATATAATTTTTTATATTATTTTGGTAGAGGAATAAAGGTGTTTAATTTCTATAAATAAAAATGGTATTATTTTTTTTAAACATGAGTTAAATTTAATTTTAATCTCTCCAAATTAGAGATAGAAGAAAATATATCGACGCATAAATTCTGAATGGATATAACATGCATAATTTAACAGATATTTATATATAAAAAAAATGAACAAATATTTTGACTGGTTAATTAACGAATATTTTAACTACGATTAATTAATAGATGCAAAGGTGAATGTAAAGATATCAATATACATATATGAGTACCCGTTAATAAATTACTAAATTATAATAGATTCTGCTCATGTGATAATGTTTAATATTTTTATATATTACTTTTATTTTGTGTTTCTAGATTATTGCAAAAAATAATAAGTTTTGTATGGAAATAATATTTTTATTTTAAGGACATAGATATCCATTAATAGTTGTGGATATTTGAAAAAATAAACTCTGCTAAATACTCGTTGTCACGTTAGTAGATTCTACTAACTATTATTTGTGTATGTGAAGGTGGTACACATGAGTATGTTTAGAGTGTGCGACTGTAAACGACTCCAAATTTATAAGACACTAAAATATTTTTTATAAAAAATTATATAGTAAAAAAAATGTCAAAGTTTGAGGGGTTCAATTTTTTTAAAAAAACTTTAGATCCCAAATTCTAAACTTATAAATTATTGAGCTCTTATGGTTGAATACGTAAAAAAAAATGGTGGACACTTTTTATTTTTGTAAGTTCTTTGGATAAGTTTAACTATTTTCCTAATGCATACATAGCTAGCTATCTTATAGAATAATCTTTATCCTTCTTATTGTTGCGTATGCTTAGAGAAATTTTTCTAAATTGAAATTGTTAAAATTTTATTTGAGATCTATAATTGTGAAAAGTAGATAAATAATTTTGCGTTGATTTTAATTAAAAAAGATTTGTTTAAAAAATGTTGATTATGAATAAATTATTAATGATTTTGCCATAAAAAACATAATGAAGATAATATTCAAATATTAAAAATGGAATTGCTATTAGCATGCTTCTACCACGTGTTCGGAT
>JBBPBT010000720.1:12199431-12263418 GCA_037974875.1 Cicer bijugum | reverse complement strand
AAATACATTAATTTCTTTTTTCCACATTTTTATTTAGAGAATATTCAAGACACTCACTACTAATTAATCAACAAATATTTATACAATGTATGATATATATGATAAATTCCTATTAAGTTTATTATAATTTTCTTCATATTTTTATCATTTGAATTGTGAGATCATATCATCAGGACGAGCATTAAGGAATTAACATTAAAATCATGTCAAATCTAAATTTAAACAAATAGAAATTTTAAACTAAGTTTGCCAAAACAAATAAGAAGTAATTTTAAACTAAGTAGCAGCATACTTCAAATGTCAAATCTTAAACTAATATACTATCAAAATATATGTACTGTGTCAATCTATAAAGACATTCTAATGCTTTGAATGTTGAATTAAATGTAGTGTTAGTTGTGTATTATCTAATTTGAAAGTAGTTGGCATACATCACCATATGTATGATTTGGTGGGACTTCTACTGCACTTCATTGAAAATGAGTAGTTGTTTTCTACTATAATACTTAATTTGGTCTTCTTCTTATATACAGGTTAGAGTACTCATTGTACTCTTATTAATAAAATTTTGCTTATCGAAAATAAATGTATGAAACAGAGACTCATTTAAATTGATGCATTCCCTTTACATGAAAAAAATTGCAGAGATATAAGTTTGAAAGTATAAAGTAAATGCATTAGAACGATAAAATTTATGTGGGTATAAGAATATATTAGAGTATATAGTCAAAATAAGGGGAGGAGAAGTTATTTTTCAAATGTTCACATTATATACGGCCAAAGCCCTCGACATCACTAGCTCCATCAATATTCCATTCTATTATAGTATCTTCAGAATAACTATTTTGTTTAAAATGAGGTCTTTTTTCAAGTTGTACATCAGCACGTAAGGATCAAGGATAATAATTTTTAGTTGTGGGTTTTAGATTATTATATTTTCTTACTCTTACTCATATAATTAGACCAGGATGACTCCTTTGGTGCATTATCAATATTTCTCCTCTATCATTTTACAAGAAACAACCCCTTCACCATTATAAATTAAAACTTTTTCTCCCTCTCCCAAAGCACCAGATAAATTATAATTCTATAAAATTTCCTTTTTTGTTTTAGAACCTAAATATTTCAAAAGTTTAGAGTAAAAAAGAAATTAAATTCGGACCAAATTTGAAATTTTTGAAAAGGTAAGGACTATTTTGCAAATTTTTTAGACCAATTTAAAAAAATTTAGTAACCAATTTACAAAATATATATAGGAACAAATATGCAGATTTTGAACGTAAAGGATCAAAATTATAAATTTGAAAAAAATTATATACCATTTTAGGATTCATAAATAGAAAATTTAAAATTTTTAAGTTTTATATGATATTTAAAAAATTTAAATTTAGTTTTGATAAAATATTTCATAAAATTCCTTTATTTTGAAAATTCTCCAAATTTATTATTCAAACAACATAATTTATATTAAAATATTTAACTTTCCTTAAAAAAAATTAAATTTTCTAAATAAAAATTTCATTCAAACACATTCTAAATATTTACACCGAAAAAGATATGGATAGCATGTCTTCAAACTGATTTTTCTAAAGTTATTATCATTTTTTATTTCATATATCATATTGTTTTAATTTATATTTTATATATTTAAAAATTATTATAATTGTTTTATTAGTTAAGTTTAATATATTAATTTTAATTATATATATATATATATATTTATATATCTTTTATAAGTTTAATACTTTAATGTTAGACTGACACATGACATAGACACGCGTCTTTTTTTAATTAATTTTTATTGACTAACAACAAGACTATCGGTGAAGGATAAATTATTAAACCAAAACCTTAATCTGGCGCCTTAGACCAACTCGGCCATCTGAACCTTTTGATTACATTTAACATTCTTATTAATTGTTGTTTCTGTATTCCATAAATGTTTGTTATAAAATAGACTACATTTTTTGAGGATATACAACAAACTACTTAATTGTCATTCTTCTGCCTTTGCATAGGGAATATAGATTATTATTTTTAGCAATCATCATTACCAATAAGCTCATTATGATACCAATTAAAATTTTACGTTTATCTTTTCTTTTCTACCATAACTTAAAATTTACGTTCACTAATCATTTTAGAATTTCACTAGTTAATTATTTAATTATAAATTGGCATGATCAAATATTATGAATTATTAATAATATAAATTATGTCAATCATTTATTAAATATTAATTAATTGATAAATATATGTTAAACTTCATTTTCTAATGAAATATGATGAATTTGGTCGTTCTCTTATGTCTAATGAGAAGTTTATGTTTTCCTTCATTTAATTAAATAACTATCTCATATGGCAAAAATCTAAACGGTAACATAAGTTTAAAAAAAAAAAAAAAATTGGCAATGATGGTAGTTTACATACCTGCAGCCTTGTTCTTTCTCACTAGTTGTCTCGTCATTCTCATGAATCCAATAGGCACACAAATTATTGATCTATGCAAATATGATGTGATTTGGATCTATATAAGTATGTTCATATAACAAAATGTATTTTATTTTATTATGATATTCGTGATTTATGAAATTGAAATTATTTTATGAAATATACAAATATTTTATGTTATTTAATTTGAGAGCGGTATATATTATTTAAAATCAAACATTTTCACGACTTTAACTTAAAATATCTTATGTGAAATTATCTTATAAGTAATAGCACTAATGTAATTTTTGAAAATGTTATGATAATGAAATAGTTTTAAGTTCGATGTTGTTAGTTATTGAGTCAAATATTATAGATTTAAATTTGCAACTATTATATTTTATTTTTCATCTCATTGTTATACTCATTCATAAAATATCATTTGTTCAGAGTATATGGGTCTGAATTCCACGTAAAACAACTATCACATCACATATTGTTGAAGATTTAAAAGAAGTCGAAATTTTGTTGAATAAGATTTACTATCTAGGTAGTTAATCCCATAGTGGCGCGGCGCGACACGGTCAACTCTGGAAACTGGGATTACCTCTATTTTTTAGACAAATTACATGAATAATACTATATAAACAAGTATAATTAAACAATGTCTCAAACTCATAAACATTCATAACTAGTAATTAAAACCCCAAGTCTTAATCAAAACATATATTTAGATACCAAATACATTCATCCTCTTGATAAGGACATATGCATAACCAAGAAAGGATGCATAGAGGATATTTGAGGTCTTGAAGCTCTAATTACAAGAGCAAGGTTAAAGAAGGCAAATGAGGTTTTAAATAACTTGATAGCCACTTTATTTGAAGCAAGTGAAGTAACAATGTCAATTACAAGGAAGAGAGGTTTGAATTGTAATTGTCCTTTTTAAAAATTCTTGTTATAAACTCAAAGTATCTAACTCAAGATTGATCCTGATTATAAATAAAGAACGTTCTTGGTTAGTGAAAATACACAATTTTAATTTATCTATATAGTATATGATTTGAAGATAAAAAGTAAATAGAGATAATGAAAGAGATATCACACAAAGATGTATATTGGTTCACCCAAACACAGGTTACATATAATCCTCACAATCGTTCTTAGTTTTTACACAATTTTTATAGATCAATCTTGATATGTTACAAAGTATTATCTTTTATAGAAAGGATTTCCACAAGTTACCTTTCAATCTTTAGAAAGGATTTTTACACATTACCTTTTAATCATAAAAGAATATTTACAAATTACTTAAACTATTTCAACACAATAGTCTTGAGTTACCAAGTGATGATTTAAATAGATTGGTAGAATTTGAGTATGTTTAACTTGTGTTTGAGATTACATTCTTAGATTAGAACTCAATAAAATTGGTTTTAATATCTAGTTAAGAATAGAACTGAATCTTTAAAATGATTGAGAAGTTTTAAGAGATTTCGAATATGATTGTATGAGTGATTTATTGCTTTGCACTTGAAGCTCTGGTCTATCCTTCACCTTGAGGCTTCTTTTATAGACTTCAAGAATGCTTATGAAAGCTCATTTGGCTGTTGAGAATGGTCCAACTCTCATATGTCAATAAGTGGATAAGATCAACCTTAAAGCATGAATGTTCTTGCTTAAAGCAGGAATGTTCTTACAAAGCAAGAACAATCTTCGTTTATGCTTTGAGGGATGCTGAGGTTTGAGCTTCTTTGATAGTTGTCTAAAGTGATTCTGTATTTTGTATCACGTCTGTAGGCTGCTCAAAAGTATAGCCGAGGTCCAATCAAATCCGTCAAATTCATACTTGATGCTTGCTCAACTTGGAGAATGATCTTGTTTCATAAATTATGAAGTGTAGCTTTTGCCTTTGTTCTATGGATTGATTCTTATACTGAAATGATCCTTGTATATTGTGGTGAAATCCTGGAATAAATTGTAAATAATGGAACTAGTCTTTTTAAGAATCTGATCATTCTTGTTATTTTGGACCCATGGAGAATGTTCTTCATTTTATGGAATTATGTTAATAACGTTTTTCGTTTCTTTAAATGAATTTGCTTCTTTTTAATATGATCTTGCTTGAAATGCTTAGTACCTATCTTTGATTAACACGCTCAAACACACATGTTAAATACCAAAACACATGATATCATAATTATAAGTCTTAATTAACTTTTGTTTAATTATCATCAAAATATTAATTTGGGATTTTGTGTCAACAATCTCTCCCTTTTTGATGATGACAAACATTTTAATTAAGATTTTAATTTTTATTCTAATAATAATAATAGAGAGCTTTTAGTTAAAAAAAAACCCCTCAAAATGTGCTAATCTTTTGAACCCACATATAATTTTCATTAATACGTCAATAATGTTTTAGTCATACACATGGTTCAAAATAAAATACATAAGTGATCATACAAAAAGACTTCTGAAAGACTTAAAATATAAGAATTACTCTCCTCCTTTGTCATGGAAAAAAGGAATATAAGAATATATGTATATAAATCAGAAAGACAACGATGTGAAAGATCCTTTAGAGGATAAAGACAAAGATCACTATGGGATTTGTGGAAAAATTGGAAGAAGATTAGGCAGACGAGGCTCAAGACTTAGCTTTAGAGCAAGCTGGTTAACCATCCATTCCCTCGAAATGGCATGCTCTTTGTCCTGATGAGTTTTTCTAACAATTATAGTTTGAAGAGTAGATAATTTTTTGGGAGTTCCTTGTAAGTTTTGGTTGTTTCCTTCTCCATCTTTGTTCTTTTGAAGAGGCGCTGATCATCTTTGCTTGGGGCAGATTGAGGATTATTCTAAGAAGGTGCTGCAGTGGTGCAAAAAGATGATAAAGTGGCGAAGGATGTGTTAATAGGAGGAAGGGATCCTGCTAGAGCGGTGTGATGAGGTACTGATGGACCGGGAATGTCTAAATCTGGAAAATCCAGATATTGGCTGATTCCAAAAATCGAGGAGTTGGTTTTTTAGGGTGACACGAAAGCTGGTAACATTAGTGTATTTTGTTGAACTTGAAGAAGAGGACACATATCACTTTGAAAAATTTGATTGATGAGATTTTGACAGGATGGAACTGCATAGGTTCCCTAATCGAGTGATGAATTAAATTTTTTGAAATAATAGATGACTAAAGCATCATTGTCATAAACATACTTATGGCTACCACCGTGGGGTAGTATTGACTAAAGGAGGAATGTTCTATGGAGGAGGATAATGTTCTTGATTGGTGGGATGTTCAACATTTTGTTTGAGGACAGAGTAGGGGGCATATCTTTTGCGTTTAGTTGTTCGTGGAGTGAGTGTAGCTTTAGGAGATGATGGGATAGATGGAATTTGTTTCATATGAGAAATGTTTTTGGATGAAAATTTTGATACTTTAATGCAGGATGATCCGGTCATCAAGGGGAGATTAAAATATCTAAATATTTTTTAGAAAACCATACCATATGGAACAATGTTTCCCTTGTAGTCTTTGTTGATGTCAGCAATCATGTGTTGGATGATAAGATGAGGCAGATTCCATTTCTTACAATGGAGTAAATGATAGATGACTAAAGCATCATTGTCATAAACATACTTATGGCTACCACCATGGGGTAGTATTGAATGTTGACTGATGCTATTGAAAATCTTTGGAAGGGGTTTGAGATCTACTGAAAAAAGAAATTTGTGGACCCATAAATGAATAGTTGTTGAAACACTTCCTCTTTGGTAATGTTTAAGGTTGAATATCAATTTTCTCCAAAAGAAATTGGTCCTTCAGATGATAGTTGAAGGATATCAACAAGAATGAAAGGATTCAAGTGTATTTCAATGTCTTTTAGTTTTGAAACAATGAGTGATTTATCTATAAAGGCTTCAACATTGCAGTAAAAGGCTCAGATTACTCAAGATAAAAAGAGTAGAAGATTTGAAGGAAAATAGTCCATCCAAGAGCATCAATTTGATGCTTGATGGTGGTACCTTCATATTGGAGGTTTTCAAATATGTAAACTCGACCAATGCATATTGGTTTTTGAGCTCATTTGTCATTGTAGAGTTTATGAAGTTTTGATTGAATAAGTGGTGGAATGAGGAATTTGGAAGATGATGGTTTGGTAGAACATTTTGTGATTGTTGGTTTTGAAGATTTTGTAGGTGTTGGGTTTGAAGATTTTAGTAGAGAACGTTCTTGGGATGATGGTTTGGAAGGAGAATGTTCAAGGTTTGAAGTTTTCTTTGTAGGTTTTTTAGGGTTTTTCAATTTTTGATAAGATAGAAATTGAGAGAGTGTGGAAAAGGATTTGGGTGGAATCACCTTGGAAGGGGATTTTTGGGATGTTGGGGGGTTTGATGGTATGGAGGGTTGTGATGAAGGTGTTGTTTTTGGTTTGGGAATTTGTGGTGATGACTTTGGTTTAGAATCACCATAAAAAATTGTGTAGATTATGGAATATGTGGTTTTGGTTTTGGAGGTGCCAATACCTGCCAAGCTTTGCATTGATCTTCGTTTAGAAGATGAAGTACTCGAGCGAGTGTTGATTGTTTTTTGAAAATAAGGTGAAGCCTGACTTATCGTGGGAGTTGTGCATTAGAATAAGAGTGGAAGAATAGTGGAGAGAGAAGCGAGTGTAATATGTGGAGGGATATACTCTAAGGATGATGACAGGTAGTCAGAGAAGGTTCTCTTTGAAGACGAGTGTGGGAGTGTTGATCTGGGTGGTGGTGACGGTGAATGAGTCGGTGATGGTGAAGGAGATGGTAATGGATTTCTTGAATGAGGAATCTTACGAGTAGTTGCCTTCATACGCGCCATTTTTTAGAAAATGAGAGGTGGGGATAAAGGAGAAGTAGAGATGATTTTTTGCATTAAAAGTGTGAAGTTGTTGTTTAGTGGAGAAAGATGAACGACTATGAACTTTTGCAGATGGTTGTGAGAGGAGAGAGTACCACGTGTGGGATTTGATTGATAAGGCATACATTATTAGGAAGGAGGAGAGTGGAGATGAGGTGGTAGTGATAGGCATGAATAGCCGTTACTTTTGATAAGTGACAAAAGGTACAATTTCAAAAAGTTGATTTATGAACTTCTTCATGATGAAGAAATGAAAAAATGATCTGGAGCCATGTGTTAAAAACAAATTCGAATGGAGAACATTCTCCGTTATGATCAGAATGATCTGGTTTTAGTTTTTAATGATTTTTAATTGGATTTTTTTTATGATTTTTAATCTTTCTTTGTTTGAATTAAAATTTTCTTCAACAAGAGGCTTTGTAAATATGTCAGCTACCTGATTTTTTGTATCAACAAAGATTAATTCGATTTCCTTTTTATTCACATGATAAAATGATGTTTTATTTCAATATGTTTGAATCTAGAATGCTGATTAGGATTTTTAGAAAGATTGATGGCACTAGTATTATCACACTAAATTGGAATATGATAATAACTTACTTAAAAGTCTTCAAGTTGATTATTGATTGATATGACTTGGGAGAAAAGATTTGTTGTTGAGACATATTCATCTTCAGTGGTTGATAGAGCAATTGCGTTTTGTTTTCTGCATGACCAGCATATTAATGCTTCTCCTATGAACTGACATGCACCACTTGTGTTTTTTCTTTCCATCTTATCTCTTGCATAATCACCATCACAATAGGCTACAAAATCAAAATGAGAACTTTTTCTATACCAAATGCCAAGATCCGTATTACCAACAAGATAACGAAAAATTCTTTTTACAACAGTTAAATGGAATTCTTTTGGTGAGGATTGAAACCTAGCACATAATCATACTACATAAACAATATCGGGCCTACTTGCAGTTAAATAAAGTATAGAGTCGATCATTCCCCGGTATTCTTTTTGATAAATGGATTTTCCATTTTCATCTTTTTCTAATGAGGAAAATGGATGCATGGGAGTAGTCATAATTTTGGCTTCCCTCATTTTATATTTAGTTAAAAGATTTTTTATGTATTTTTCTTGACATACGAAAATTCCCTCTTTTTGTTGCTTAATTTGCAATCCAAGAAAATACCTAAATTCTCTCATCATACTCATCTCAAATTCACTTTGCATGAGATTCGAAAAATGCTTGCACATTTTTCATTAGTTGATCCAAAAATAATATCATCGACATACACTTGAACAATAAGTAAATCATGGTCACATAAAAAATGGAACATAGACCCATCAAAAAAGTCAACTGTCAAAGTATGTCATATATACAATCATCCCAAAACAAAATAAGTTCATTTGTAGTTTGTACCTTCTTGTTGATTATATCATTGAGCTACAAACCTTGCTTTGTTTTATACAATCTTAGCTTCTTCATTCAACTTTTTTCTAAACACCCATCTTATTCCAATGATTGTTTGATCTTGTGGATATGGGACAAGAATCCATACTTCATTCTTTTAGAATTGAAGAAGTTCTTCCTTCATTGCTTTTATCCAAGATTGATCAATTATGACTTCTTTGATTGACTTTAGTTCTATTTGGGATATTATTGCCATGTTACTGTTGAGATCATCTTTAAATGACATACTTATTCTGATCCCATGAGTTGTATCTCCAATAATTTGATTTTGAGGATGGTCGCCTATTATTTTCCAACTTCAATGAGGAGTTTGAAACAAAAGTTGTTTATCAATCTCGTTTTCCCAGGAAAAAATCTATTGTGACTGTCTGGATTTTTTTTTTCTTCCTCATCATCTATTTTTCTTAAATCAATGTCATCAAACTCATCAAATAATACATGCATGCTTATTTCAACCATTTCTCATTGTCTGATTTTGCATCAAATATTCCTAAGTTATCTTTGTTATTCAAAATGTAGTAGTAACATCCAAAGATATGAAAATATGAAATGTTTGGTTTTCAATTTTTCCATATTTCATAGGGTGTTTTTGTTGATTATCTTTCTTACTGATACATGGTTCAAGATGTAACATGAAGTGTTAATAGCTTCAACCTAGAAATACTTTTCAATATTTGATTCTTCCAAGATTGTTCTTGCCATCTCTTGTAATGTTTTATTTTTTTGTTCAACAACTCTATTTTGTTGATGAGTTCTTTCACAAGATAGATTATGAGAAATGTCAAGTTCATCAAATAATATTTTAAAACTAGCATTTATGAATTCTCCTCCATGATCACTTTTTATAGAAATTATGTTAGATTCTTTATCATTTTGTACCTTTTTCCGAAAAGTTTTGAAAGCATCAAATGCATCATCCTTCTATAATAAAAACATTACCCATGTGTATTTAGAAAAATCATCAACAATAACAAACTCACATTTCATACCTCCTAGGCTAGTGGTTTTGATAGGACCAAAGAGATCAATGTGAAGTAGTTCAAGAGGTTTTTCAGTTGATATAAAATCTTTTGAATGGAAACTACTCTTAACTTGTTTACCTTTTGCACAAGTTTCACATATTTTATCTTTTTCAAAGTTTATTTTGGGAAGTCCTCTAACAAGATCTAATTTTAATAAATTTGAAATTGTTTTCATACTCATATGTCTTGTTCGTTTATGCATTATCCATTTGTCTTTGTTAATGGATAAGAAGCATGAATCAACTTGTAATTCTTCAAATATATAAAACATAGAGATTTTTCTTTCTAGAAGTAGAAAACAAAATCTCACCAAAGTTGGCCATCCTGACTTTGCATATGTTTAGTTTAAAAATAAATTCAAAACCATTATCAAAAAATTGACTAATGGTTAGAAGATTATGCTTCAACCCATCAACATATTAAACATCATTAATTTTAGCAGAATTTTCTTCACCTATGGTACATTTACCTTTGATTTTTCCTTGATCATTGTTCCCAAATGTTGCTAACCGTCCATCCTTTTTAATGAAGGACATAAAACATTGTTTATCTCATGTCATATGTCTTGAACAACTGGGAGATACCTATATCAAACAAAAGTCAACGCAACCAAATTATTTCAACACTAATGGATGCCATAGCACGATACTCAGATTTTGTAGAAGAGCGAGAGACAATTTCATGTTTCTTACTCTTCCAAGAAATAATAGAGTCTCCAAGAAAGATACAAAACTTTGTGGTGGACTTATGATTTATGGTGTCACCAACCCAATCAACATTAGAATAAGCACGTAACTCCAATGAGGACGACGATGGAAAAATAAGGCTTTGAAATTGAGTTACTCGAAGATTATGAAGAACTGATGTCAAATATACTATAGTGAAAGAGACAACAAAATGATTGATAATATGAACTTCATAAGCAATATCAAGTTTGGTAATCGTAAGATACACCAAGAAACCAACCAAAGT
This sequence comes from Cicer bijugum, assembly GCA_037974875.1. Taxonomy (NCBI): domain Eukaryota; kingdom Viridiplantae; phylum Streptophyta; class Magnoliopsida; order Fabales; family Fabaceae; genus Cicer; species Cicer bijugum. The sequence goes on along the minus strand of JBBPBT010000720.1, from coordinate 12,252,632 downwards.
ACGGTACAAAGTGCAATCCGGTAAAGGTACACCATATGAGGGAGCATATTTCACATTCGACTCAAGAGGAGTCTACTACTACTCTAGTATCATAAAGACAAGCCTATTCAAGAATGTTGACGATGTACTTGGATTGAGGAAGAAGGTAGCCTCTAGGAGAGTAGGCCACCTCAATCCCCAAAAAATAACGAAGAATTCTCAAGTCCTTCATCTCAAACTGCTTGACTAATTGCAATTTCAACTCATTGATTCCACTAACATCATCACTTGTAATAACCATAAACGGAGAATCATGTTCACTAGAGAAGAAACCATGAGAAGTGATCCCAGTAGAAAATTTCTCAAAACAAGTTCAAAAAGCATATTTAAGAATATCAAGAGCCTTTTTTAACTTACACACTTCCTCCTAATTATGAGAAACTCCTTGTGGAGGGATCATATATACTTCTTCATAAAGCTCACCATTTAAAAAAGTATTTTTGACATCCATTTGGAAAATTTTCCATTGACAAATAGATGCAATGAAAATAAGAGTACGTACAATGGTCATCTTGGATACAGGAGCAAAACTTTCTTCATAATCCATTCCATATTGTTGAGAGAATCTCTTAGCAACAAGACGTGCTTTGTAGCGCTCAATCGAGCCATCAGACTTAGTTTTGATCTTGTATATCCAACACCACCCAATAACACGCTCTCCAGGAGGAAAAGTTACTAATTCCCATGAATTTATTTTGTACAATACAAAGAGTTCTTCTGCCATAACCTACTGCCAAAGAGGATCAAGAATAGCCTCTTTATAGGAAGAGAGCTCACCAAATTGTGAATAGAGATTAAGTAAAAAGCAAACCTTACTGAGTAAGTGGAATTGACAAAATCAGGTAATTGAGTAGACTTACAGTGACGTGATGGGTAAGAAGGAGGATCAACAATCGTAGGAGGTGGGTGGCGGCCGTGGCGACAAGAGGGATGTCATCATGTGGAGTAGTGGTACTTGTCCTGCAATTCTCAATATTACAATTGCAAGAAGCATTATCATTATCATTACAAAACATAAAAATTTTCTTGCCTGAGGATGATAACAATAATAACCATTTTGACTATCCACATAACCAAGAAAAAAACACATGGCCAAACGAGAAGTCAATTTACTATGCTCTACTTGTGGACGAAGAAAAAAACAAGTAGAACCAAAATACTTCAAAAAAATAGTAATCAAGGATAAAAGCATACGATTTTTCAAATGGAGACACACTTGATATGATAGACGATAGAGTTCTATTAACAACAAGAACAACAATAAGAACTGTTCTCCCCAAAACTCACTTGGAATCTAAGTAGACATCAAAAGGGAACAAATAATCTCAATAATATGACGGTGTTTTCTTTCAGCAACTTCATTTTATTGAGGAGTATTAGTTTAAGATGTCTAGTGGAGGGTGCCTTCATAAGCAAGCAATTCAAAGAACTTATTAGAGGTATATTCACCGCCTAAATCACAATGAAAACATTTTATAACAACATTGTGTTGAGTCTTGACCATAACATGAAACATATGATAAATTTCAAAAAATTCATACCGATTTTTTATAAGATGAACCCAACAATCACGAATATAATCATCAATAACTGAAACATAATATCTAGATCCACCGTTGGTGAGAATGAGTGATGGATCCAAAACAATATACTGAATTAAATCAAAAGGTGCATATGAAACAGAAACACATTTACTAAACAATAAAGTTGAAAATTTAGCAAGTTTACAACTACAACAATCTAAAATATCATTGGTTTGTAATTTTCCTAAACTCCAATAGAAGCCAAATATTTAGTCTAGAAGCAAAAATATGTCCAAGGCGAGAATACCATAAATAAAAACTAGAAGAAGAATTAAAGTGAAAACTAGATAATAAGTTAATAATGGTTTCCGAGGCTGCAATATTTGGGACTTACATGTCAAAAAAAACATAAAATTCCTCCCGTCTATGGCATGTCTCAATCAGCCTCCTAGAATGTGGATCCTGCACACAATAAGAAATGGTAGAAAATATAACTAAATTGCCAAAGTCACATAGTTGAATAACGAAAGCAAGACTCAAAGTGAGATTAGTATTATAACCAATGCCTACTATTGGCATAAATGTGCCATCAACGGCCATAACCGACATAGACGAGGCAGGGTTTACAGACACAAAAGATTTATCATGAATCCATATGGAAGTAGATATGCCCGTTAAACTAGAGGAGTTCAAACCTTTAGTAGAAGAGGTAGACATGACATGTGATTAAGTGGCACAAAATTTTAGAGTTGTTATGCAATATCAGATATTTGGGAAGTAGTCTCATATGATTATACAGAACCATAAGTAGACCAATGGTAGGAGGAGTAGAAGCAACAACATTGGGCGATGGCCCCCTAAAATTCTTCTTATGTGTTTCCCCAATTTCGAACAATGTGTTTTTCAATTACTATTTTCTTTATAAAAAGCACATTCATCATTACCAAGTCCATTTCTTCCTTGGGATTTTCCTTTTTAAACATCAGCAACATAAACAGATGGGGGAAATTAAGAGAATTATCTTATCTAACATAGTAAAGTGAGACGTAAGTTTGATTTCTTCTGTCAACAATTCACTAACTATTGATTCAACAGTAGGAAGAGGATAACGGTGCAAAATACCCCCCATGAACACCTTCAAAATCACCAAGAAGAGACATTAGAAACAAAACCAGATGTTTCTCATGATCAATGTGCACTTTGACAACTTTCAACTTAGTTGATTCCATAAAAGCCAATTGATCCAACAAGTTAGTCATTGCCGAATAGAATTCCAAAATAGTCATATTGTTATGCTTAAGGGCCTTAATATCATTTTTCAACTGATACCATTTTGCAAAGTGAGATTGAAGATACAAACATTTCAAATGATCCCAAATCTCTTTAGCAGTATCATATTTTGCTAGTTCTATATACATATCAACATGATTATTAATCCAAGTAATGATTTTTGAATTACTAACATTCCATGTTTTCAAATATTTTTCATATTTAGTTTCATCCTTTTTATATGTAGGTTTCACCGAAGTTCCATCAACATAGCCCCACATATCTTTTTCAATAAAAACAAAAAAGAAAAAATATCATCACAAAACTCCAATAAGATTAATTATGTCCATTAAGGTGGACACTAACAACTTGAAGATAGTCATCCTTATCATCTACCATAACAAATAATGACATGAAATTACAACGAACAAAATCACTAAAACAAAATAAATTATGGATAATCTGTCAATAGCTAAGACAATCAGGAACCAAACAAGATTGTGCAAAAAATAGAAGAGTAGAACCACATCGGAAATATAAGAGAGAACTGTAATAGAAATATAGATGTAGAATCGGGTCGGAAACGGAGGAAGCAAATTGGTATTGACTGCAAAACAAGTCGCACAAGTTGTGGACAACTTTATAGTAGAGTCCAAAATCAACCAAAGCTCTTTCGGTACCGTGTTAACAATGATAAACATATAAATGAGGAAGAAGAGAAACAACCTCACTAGGGTTTCATAACATAGAATGAACAAAAGCTTAAGGTAATAGAGTTAGAAATGTCTAAAATACTGTTACTACTAATATATAATAATATTGTTTAAGATGAACATTTTTTCAATTGGCGCTTCTCATATTTTTTCTAGTACTAACCCTCAAGTTACTTTCTCTTTAAATCATTTGTTGCATGTGCCTCAAATAAACCATCACTTGGTCTCTTTATCCAAATTTGCTATAGATAATAGCATTTGTTTTGAATTTCACCCCAATGTTTGTTGTATTAATTTGAGTTGATGGCCTTTATTCATGTATGCACTTACAGATTCTTAAGCCTACCTCTAAGACTTGTTCTAATCTTGCTCCCTGCAATTATAGTTTTAATGTCAATTGTTACCATTCGAATTGAGATCCTTTAGTATTTTGCATAATAGATTAGGTCATGCCCACTCGAATGTTGTGAATTCTGTTTTACAAACATGTAATATTCATTTGTCTAATAAAAATCCTTCTTTATGTATTACTTATTGTCTTGGAAAATATCAAAGAATTCATGATCCATTGTCTTTAACATTTTACAATAGGACTTTTGAGGTCATTTATGCGATTTTTGGGGACCTTTTTCGATTACATCTTACTATGATTATCAATATTACATTTCATTTATAGATGCTTTTACTAAATATACTTAGATTTATTTTTTATAAAAGAAGTCTGATGCATTAATTGGTTTTCAACAATTTTATAAACTCATTCAAAACCATTTTTTCAACATCAAAGAAGTATTGAACATATTGCTCCATTTTCATCTATGAATTGTTAAGTAAATTAAGTCTATTACGTTAGTTCTAATTTTTCAGTATTTTTCAGTTAGTTTGTTAAACAATCAAGCAAAGTTACAGGCAAGTTAGTTAGGAAGTTACTTTATGTTTTTCAAGTTCCTATATATATAGGATTGTTTAAATGGGCACAGGCGAAGATAATTTTCTTTTGTATTCCATTTCACATCTTGTTTAATGAAATTTAGTTTTACAGTCAACAAAATTCCTCATTAATGATATAATAAACTTCAATATGGTATCAATAGTGATATATATTTTTTTTCTTGTCTTCTTCTTCACATCATGGAGGATCCCCACAACAACTACAATGTCAATCCCTTCTTCATCTCCAATTCGAATAATTTGGGTCTTGTTCTTGTTATCCATTCTCTTACATGGGAAAATTATGGTTCTTGGCATTGTGTCATGGTGATGGCACTAATTGGTCCTAACAACTTAGGTTTTGCATATGCTTCCATCGCGCAACCTGCTGAAGACGATCCCCAATCTCTCACTTGGTGACACAACAATAGCAATATGGCCTATTAGATCCTTAATTTCGTTTCAAACTCTGCTTATGTGATTTAGGCTGACCTTCAAATGCGATTTCATCAAAACAATGGGACTCACATTTTTCAGTTAATAAAATATCTCCTTTCTTGCACTCAAGGTTCTTCATCTATCAGCAATTATTTCAACAAGTTCAAAGCTCTTTGGGAGAAAATTGGTGAAGTATCTCAAGACGAGAATCAAACACAAGTTGGGTCTTCTCGGCCTCATTCTGAAATTGCAATGGCCTATGTTGTCCAAACCAAGAATCCAAAGTCCAAAGGAAAAAGTTATCGTCCTATCTGTACTCATTGTGGCTTGTTAGGACATACTAAAGACAAGTTTTTCAAACTCCATGGTTCTCCTCTAGGCTACAAAACAATCAACCAATCTAAGCCTTCTCACTCAATCAATCAAGTTGTTGATTATAATTCTGGCTCTTCTGAACCTCGTCAACTAAATGCCGAACAATATCAATAATTGATCTATTTTTTTCAAGCGTATCTAAATCTTGTAGCATCTCCTACTCAAAACTTGTATCTCTTGCTCTTTCTTTAATAATCAGTTCATGAATTATTCTATTCCTAGTCTTGATTCTTTATTTTATAATGCTTGGATTGTAGACTCGGTGCTACATCCCACATTTGTACTTATTTGAATTTGTTTACTTCTTATTCCTCTTTGTCTAACACCTTTGTTACCCTTCCCAACAAATCTTAGGTTAAAGGACATGCTATAGGTTGCGTTTCTTTAAGTCTCAGTCTTCAAATTAGCAATGTTCTTTATATTCCTACTTTCATGGTCAACATTTTGTCTGTTAGTTCTTTGATTAAGGACTCCAACTACATTCTTACTTTTCACACTTATCATTTTATGATTCAGGATCCAACACACTAGAGGATGATTGGCAAGGGTGATATGAAGCAAGGCTTATATCTCTATGCCACTACTTCTCCAAAGGCTTTTGGTGATACAACAAATCACTGTGCTCATGTTGATGCATCTTTACTTTCTTCTGTTTTTCCTAATGTTTCGAATTATGTTGACAATCTTAAATGCCAGTTATGGCATTCTCATTTGGGACATGTATCTGATGTTGTTTTAAAACTTGTTGGCAATAAAATGAATTTTAGAATTGCTCCAAATTTTTCTTCTCATTCTTGTTGTGTTAGTCCATTGGCTAAATTTAATAGATTATCCTTTGACGCTCATACTAATTTTTCTACTCATATTTTGACCTCATTCATTGTGATATTTGGGGTCCTCTAGCCCAACCTACTTATGACGGTCACACATATTTTTTTGACTATCGTGGATGATTATAGCATATTTACTTGGTTTTATTTTCTTAAACATAAGTCTGATGTTGCTCACCACATGAAGCATTTTTTTCTCTTTTGTTCACACTCAATTTAATAAGTCCATAAAATGCATTAGATCTGACAATGCCAAGGAGTTTGATTTCACTAAGTTTTTGCAAGAATTAGGCACTGAGCCCCAGATCTGATAATGAAATTCTGTTGTTGAAAGAAAACATCAACACCTCTTCAATATTGTCGGATCATTGTTTTTCCAATCCTAGATTCCTCTTAAATTTTGGTGTTATTGTGTTATTAGTGTTGTCCACATCATCAACATGACTCATTCACTAGTCTTCAAGAATTCAACCCCTTACGAGCTTCTTTATCAAGTTGTACCTAATTTCAATAATCTTAAAGTGTTTGGATGTTTGGCCTATGCAGCTACCATACCTCAAAGCAGAACCAAGTTCAACCCTCGTGCAAAGCTATATGCCTTTGTTGGCTACCCTTTAGGCTACAAAGGATATAAGTTGTATGACATTGCTATCAGGACTTCCATTATCTCTAGAGATGTTTTCCATGAAACTATATTCCATTTTTATCATAACACACCCTTTACTGATGCACCAGATCTTTTCCATCACACTATTGTTTCTCACCCTATTCTTAATCACAATGATTCCACCACAACTGCTATTAATCATACTAATCCGACATATTTGCCACCTGCTGCTCCTCCTTATCTGCCAAGAAGATCTTCCAGAGCACACATAGCTCCTCATTATCTTCATAATTATATTGCTCATCCTATACAAAATCGTATCACTTACTCTAAATTGTCTAATACTTATAGGGATTACCTATTACATGTCAATGTTGTTTACGAACATCAATTCTACCATCAAACTGTAAAATCATAGGAATGGAGAAAGGCTATGGCAGAAGAGTTGACAACTTTAGAAGTCAATCACACTTGGAGCATAGTGCCTCTACCTAAAGGAAAAAAGGTTGTGGGATTCAAATGGATATACAAAACTAAATACATGGCTGATGGTAGCTTAGACAAATATAAAGCCAGGCTTGTTGGAAAGGGATATACACAACAAGATGGCATTGACTTCATAGACACTTTTTCTCCTGTAGCTAAATTAGCAATAGTAAGAATTATGTTGACATTTGTTGCATGTAACACCCCGATTTTTAACAGCGCATGACATTTTTTCAAAAACAATTTCATAAAACACCATGTCGTAACACAAAATGACAAAAGTCATAAATAATTACATCATATATAGAAATCAGCTATAATAGTTTTTGAGGCGATTATTCAAAGTATACAAATAGAAAATACACTAGGGCTATGAGACCTATCAGACATCGCTCATACCCCTAGGGTATTTTCGACAGACACCAGCACAAAAATACTACTCCAAAAATGCTATTCCCCCATGGTCACGTCAAAAAAATGGAACATGGACACACCAAACAAAAGTCAACTGACAATATATGTTATAGATACAGTCATCCCAAAATAAAATAAGTACGACCACCAAAAGACACTAAGTCCCTATACAACAAAACTAATATGATCATCCACTAGCAACTACAATAACAAGGGTAATCTCCACACACTACACAAATCCCATCTGACGCAATATCTCTCTTCGAAGTAACCTCATCAACATCAATAGAAGGATTGGTCTCCTAAGAAGTCAGATCCACCCGCGAGATAGGTGGCTTCGGCGGCGCTGGGAACTCAAAACAGTCTGTTATTTTAGCGAAAGTCGGTAAGGGATCATTCACCGAAAATGGAAGCTATGAGCGACTTGTTTAGACGGTCCTGCAATATCTCTTCCTACTAGCATCAACCCTTTTATCCTTTCCGCCAATCCCCGACCCAACAACTGTATCTCCAGCTCCTACGGTGGCCTTCGCCTAAACTCTAGCTGAGGAATCCTCTACATCTTCCTATGCTCCACTTATCCCAAGCACCAATCCTAAAGGTACCAAATAGTCGATCATCTCGCAAGTGAGCTCCACAAAGTATACAACTCCAACTTTCCTACTTGTCCTCAATATTGTAACACCCCGACCATTACCGTTATTGGCGATGCTACCTCACGATCTTATCAACCCCCCCCCTAACCACTCCATTGGAAATAGTGAGTTTTTACCTTCTGTGGAATTCGAGCCCAGTACTTGGGGGCTAAGTACCGCCTCCACACAGTACCGCCTCCTTGTATAATTAGCCCTGCTTGGGATGGGGTTGTATACTCAAGCAGTCGACGAGTCTTGATCAAGGAAGTCTAACAACGTTTCCGTCATCAAGGTAACAGTCGGTGGAACGAACTCGGGTATCATTTGAAGGTAAAATCCAATTTCCACTATAATGTAAAGGGTCACCAATCGAAATTAACAAATAACATTTACCAATTATATCATCAAGACAAGTAATAACACTTATAAATTACGATATGATAACAAACAATAACATAGTATGTATATACAAATATCATATTATTACAAACATGACTCATGTGTCAAGCACCCTAATACAATGCTTATATGTCAATGCACATGATTCCGGAATTTCCAAAACAAAACCCTACTCGAGGGGCGTGAATCATAAATGTATCGCATATCACAGACCAATATTAATTACCAAGGTGCCACCAATCACATATCAACATGATTTACTAGAGTGTAGTCTATCACAGACATACACAACAATTAAATCCTCATAAGGATAAGATGGGTCAATCAACACATGGAACCATCCCATAGCCCATCGCGGTCACCACTTAACCTTGTGGCTCATCACGGTCACCACTAACATTGTGGCCCATCACGGTCACCACCAACACTGTGGTCCATCACAGTCACCACTAGCTATGAAATGCATGAGCATACTCTGCCTCTTCTCACAACAATCATTATGTAAATACAACTATTAAAAGACTTTTCTTTTAACACTCATTTAACACTAATAATTTTTCATATTTATCACATAGCATACTCAAGACAGATGTTCCTCAATAAAATTGACAACATATAACAACACGTATTTTCACTCCAAAATATATAATCATGTCAATATTACTCATCAATCCACAACACGTTACAATACATATTTTCACTCAAAAATATTAATCACACCAATATTTTATCATCAACTTGTAACACGTAACAATGCATATTTTCACTCAAAAATATTAAACACGTCAATATTTAATCATCAACTCATAACACGTGACAATACATATTTTCACTCAAAATATATATTCACGTCCAAATTAGTTATCACACATTCACATGTTAATCATACATCAATCACACATATAGGGTCTCTATATGCAAATTAAAAAATTGGAAGGAGCCCTTACCTTAGTTATAGCTTTACCAATGATTATCACTACCACAATCAAACACGGTAAAAAATCCCATTCATGCCGACACCTTTAATCGAATAGTGTTTGACTTAGTCAAATTAATCCCTAAAACTTTAACTACCTTACAAATCATTTCTTACTCCTAACTCCCTTAGAGTATATTTTACTAAAAAAGTTTAAAATGAATAAGGACTTATAGTACTATTAACCACAACACACTTACAACATGTAAAATATATTTTTAGAAATTAACGTCCTTTAAACGGGATAACATGGTTTGTAAGCTTCATAAATCTCTCTATGGGCTGAGACAAGCCACCAAGCAATGGTTCAACATGTTTTATTCCATTGTTCAAAAACATGGTTTCATTAGAAGTATGGCTGATAGTTCCCTTTTTACAAAAGGTTCAAGTTCATCTATTATCATTCTCTTAGTTTATGTTGATGAAATAATTGTTAGAGAAAGGAGGTATTTCTAATAAAAAAACTCTCAATTTGCTTGATGCTTAATGCCAAGTACAAGTAGGTATTTATAGGTACAAATAGAAAACTCTAGACACATTTCTAGGAGCTTCCTAATTAATACCTTATTCTAGGAGCTTCCTAATTAATACCTTATTCTAGGAGCTTCCTAATTAATACCTTATTCTAGGAGCTTCCTAATTAATACCTTATTCTAGGAGCTTCCTAATTAATAGTGACTTCTAGGAGCTTCCTAATTAATACTGACTTCTAGATTCTTACATGGAATTCTACATGGTTCTAGAATTATCTAATTTCAAATTAGTAATAACATTGCTCCCCCTTAATTTGAAATTTTCTTCTTCATTCCAAGTCTTGCTCTTAGCCTTTGAAAGTCTTCAAATTTTAACGGCTTTGTAAAAATGTCTGCAACTTGATCTTGAGTCTTCACATATTTAAGCTCAACTTCTTTCTTGGCAATGTATTCTCTAATGAAATGGTACCTTGTGTCTATGTGCTTGCTACGATCATGAAACACTGGATTCTTTGCAAGTGCTTGTGCCGACTTGTTGTCTATATAAATATCAGTAGCTTCTTTTTGTGGTATATGAAGTTCCTCCAATAATCTCCTTAGCCAAATAGCATGACAAGTGCAAGATGTTGCTGCTACATACTCTGACTCACATGTTGAAAGTGTGACAATAGGTTGTTTCTTTGAGCTCCATGAAAAAGCACAGTCTCCCATGAAAAATATAAAGCCACTAGTACTCTTTCTATCATCAATATCTCCCGCAAAGTCGCTATCACAAAATCCAAAAAATTTAAAATCATTAGAAGAAGAGTAAAATAGTCCATAATCAAGCGTACCTTTAAGGTAGCGAAGTATCCTCTTAGTGACTTTCATGTGTGTAGTAGTAGGAGCTTCCATGAAACGACTCACTACTCCAACCGCATATAGAATGTTAGGTCTTGTACATGTTAAGTATCTTAGGCTTCCAACGAGGCTTTTGAAAAAAGAAGGATCCTCTTTTTGTCCATCTTCAAACTTTGACAACTTCAATCCGCTCTCCATTGGTGTGTTCACCGGATTGCAATCAAACATTTTAAATTTCTTCAAAACTTCCTTTGCATAGTTTTCTTGAGAAATAAATATACCTTCTTCCAATTGCTTTACTTCTAGGCCTAAGTAGTATGACATGAGCCCGATATCAGTCATCTCGAACTCAAGCGCTATGGCCTTTTTGAACTCTTCAAACAAACTTGGATTGTTCCCAGTGAATATAAGATCATCCACATAAAGACAAACAATCAAAATATCTCCATTATCACAAATTTTAACATAAAGAGCATATTCATTGAGACAACGAGCAAACCCATTGTCTTGGAAGTATTTGTCGATGCGACTATTCCATGCTCTTGGTGCTTGCTTTAATCCATACAACGCTCTTCTTAATCTCAAAACTTTATCTTCATGTCCTTTAATCACGTACCTCATTGGCTGCTCAACATAGACCTCTTCTTCAAGATAGACATTTAGAAATGCCGATTTTACATCAAGTTGGTAAAGTTTCCACTTATTTTGAGCTGCTACAGAGATTAACAAACGAATAGTGTCCATGCGAGCAACTGGTGCAAAAACTTCTTCATAGTCAACTCCATGTTTTTGTTTGTAGCCTTTTGCAACAAGTCTTGCTTTGTATTTTTCAATATCTCCATTAGCATTCTTTTTAGCCTTGTACACCCATTTGACTCCAATTGCTTCATGGCCTTTTGGAAGAGTTGCTAATTCCCAAGTGTTGTTCTTCACAATTGATTTGATCTCCTCGTCCATGGCTTGTCTCCACCTTTTATCTTTCATTGCTTCTCCATAATTTAATGGCTCACTATCCGCCAAGAGACAATACAACTCTTCAAGGTCAAGAGTAATTTCAGTTGACCTTTCATAAATGTCTTCTATATCTTTCATCTTATTTGGTCTCTCACTTGAACTTTCATCTAGAGAAGTAGGTGAAGACGGAGGTGAAGAAGGTGGAGTTGCATCTTGAACTGGTGTTGTGGCCTCTTGATCTTCTTCAAAATATGGAAGGAAATTATAGTTTGTTTCTTCTTGATCCTCCCAATTCCATGTAGCATCTTCATCAAATTCAACATCACGACTCACCATTACCTTATTGTTGCATGGGTTGTACAACTTGTAACCTTTAGAATGTGGATCATAGCCAACAAAGACATATTTGATGCTTCGATCATCAAGTTTGGATCTTTCTTGTTGTGGCACATGTGCATATGCTATGCTCCCAAAGACGCGCAAATGATTAACACTAGGCGTTCTTCCATTCCATGCTTCTAGCGGGGTTTGGTCTTTGACATTTGAAGTTGGAGAGCGATTTGCCAAATAGACCGCACAAGAAACAGCTTCAGCCCAAAACTCCTTTGGCATCCTTTTGGATTTTAGCATGCATCTTGCCATGTTCAAAATAGTTCTGTTCTTTCTCTCGGCCACTCCATTTTGTTGCGGAGATCTTGGAACTGTCAATGGACGACGAATTCCATGAGTTGCACAGAATTCATTAAACTCCTTCGAAGTGAATTCACCTCCTCGATCAGATCTCAAAGCTTTGATTTCATGACCGCTCTCCTTCTCTACAAGAGCTTTGAAGTTCTTGAAATCAACAAAAGCTTCGGATTTTTGTTTTAAGAAATAAATCCAAGTTTTTCTACTAAAATCATCAATAAAGAGAATGAAATATTTACTCTTACCAAATGAAGATGGATTGATTGGTCCACACAAGTCAGTATGCACAAGTTGCAGTGGCTTAGTTGCTCTTGATGTGACTTCTTTAGGGAAACTTTTTCTAGCTTGCTTGCCAAGAAGACAACCTTCACACAATTGATTTGGATGATTGATTGAGGGCATCCCTTTCACCATACCCTTTTTTCCCATAATTTGAAGTGCACTAAAGTTCAAGTGGCCATACCTCATATGCCAACGCCATGCTTCATCTTGGACACTCATCTTCAAACATTTTGCTTCAATAGTTCTTAGGTTCAAGATAAACATTCTATTTTTTGACATAAGAACTTTAGCAATTAAATTGTTATTTTGATCTCTAAGCCAAAGATATTTATTTTTCATGAGAATTTCATATCCTTTTTCAAGAAGTTGACCCAAACTCAAAATATTACTGTTTAATTTAGGAACATAGTATACATCACTAATCAACTTATGGCTCCCATCTTTAGAAGAGATTAGAATTGTACCTTTTCCTTCAATCTTCACTTTTGATGAATCTCCAAAGGAAACATTTCCATTCATCTTTTCATTAAGCTCCACAAATTTCTCTTTGCATCCACACATATGGTTACTTGCACCATTGTCCAAGTACCATGAACTATTAGCATCTCTTTCTTCTTCCTTGAGTGTTAGCAACAAAGTTGACTCTTCATCTTCATCAATAAGATTAGCCTCTTCTTCCTCTTGATTAGGAGCATTACGGCATTCCCAAGAAAAATGACCAAATTCATGACAATTATAACATTCAACTTTAGATTTGTCATACCTCCTTTCACTTTGATTATAGCCATAACCTCTTCCTCTTCCAAGAACTCTTGGTGATGAGTGACTTCTTTCTTCGTAGTTTGATTCACGGTTGAAACCTCTTCCTCTTCCTCCTTGGTCACGACCACGTCCTCGTCCTCTTCCTTGTTCACGTCCATGTCCGTTTTGACTATTGAATCCTCTGTTATCCTTCAACGAAGCTTTGATCTTGAGAACATGCTCTAATGGCTCTTCTTGCCTTTTCTTCATTCTTTCTTCTTGAGCTTGCAATGAACCTTCTAATTCCTCAATGGACATTGAGTCAAGATCTTTCGATTCCTCAATAACACATACCACATAATCAAATTTAGGAGTCAAGGAACGAAGAATTTTCTCTGCTACACGAACATCTTCTATCTTGTCTCCATATCTCTTAATTTGATTAACAATTGTCTTCACCCTTGAGCAATAATCTGAAATTGATTCGGTATCCTTCATCTTTAAAGCTTCGAAATCTCCCCTTAGAGATTGAAGTCTTATCTTCTTCACCTTGTCAATACCTTGGAGTGATTTTTCCAAAATCTTCCAAGCTTCCGTTGAATTTGTAGCATCGGCAACCTTCTCAAACATAGAATCATCCCAAACATTGATGAATGAGAGTAAGAGCTTGTTGATCTTTCTTCCTTGTTTTTTCCAAAGCCTCCTTCGCTACTTGAGACAATGCCTCTTCATCTTGTGGCTCATCATAGCCTTTTTCAACAATCTCCCATACACCTTGAGAGCCAAGCAATGCTTTCATACGAAGGCACCATTTTTCATAATTCTCTTTCTTTAGAAGAGGAAAGTGAAAAGTAGTGTAATCACGAGTCGCCATTTCTCAACTCTCACAACCAAACTCTAGATACCACTTTGTTAGAGAAAGGAGGTATTTCTAATAAAAAAACTCTCAATTTGCTTGATGCTTAATGCCAAGTACAAGTAGGTATTTATAGGTACAAATAGAAAACTCTAGACACATTTCTAGGAGCTTCCTAATTAATACCTCATTCTAGGAGCTTCCTAATTAATACCTTATTCTAGGAGCTTCCTAATTAATAGTGACTTCTAGGAGCTTCCTAATTAATAGTGACTTCTAGGAGCTTCCTAATTAATAGTGACTTCTAGGAGCTTCCTAATTAATAGTGACTTCTAGATTCTTACATGGAATTCTACATGGTTCTAGAATTATCTAATTTCAAATTAGTAATAACAATAATTTTGGCTAGTCACAATATTTTTACATGAAACTCAAAAGGTTTTGGCACAACATTTCAAACTTAAAGTAATTGGTGACTTGAAATACTTTCTTGGGTTGGAAATAGCAAAATCTGCAAAAGGCAATTACTTGGAGACACTGGTTTTATTAATGTCAAACCCCTGCGAACTCTTATGGAACCAAATCTGTCATTTTCTGATGACACAACAGATTTGCTAGAAAATCCCACTAAATATACAAGATTGATTGGTAGACTCGTGTACCTCACAGTTTCACGGCCAGACATATCCTTTTTTGTTAATAGACTTAGCCAATACATGAGTAAACCTGGAAAATGTCATTTACAAGTTATCTATCATATTTTGCAATATTTAAAATCTTGTTCAGGCCTAGGCCTTTTGTTTCCTGCTACTCCTAGTTTTAAAATTGGAGCTTATGTCAATGTGGATTGGGGAAGTTGTAGAACACCAAGGAAATCGACTACTGGGTTTTGTGTATTCTTGAGAGAATCATTGATTTCATGGAAGTCAAAGAAGCAATCCATTGTGGCTCGATCATCAGCGGAGGCAGAATACAAGGCGCTGGCAACACTGATTCAGAATTGTTAAGGACAAAACAACTATTAAGGGACTTTGAGATTAACGTTTCCAATACTATGGTATATAGCGATAATATTTATGCAATATATTTAGCATCCCATCCAACAACTCATGAGAGGTCAAAACGTTGACTGTCATTTCATTCGAGAACATGTTGATTCCGATTTCATCAAACTAATACACGTTCCGTTCAAGCACCAATTGGCTGATCCTTTAACGAAGGCAGTGCCAAAAGTCCAATTTCATCAACTCATATCCAAGTTGGATTTACTTGATATCTTCACTCCAACTTGAGGGGGAGTATTGAACATATTGCTCCGTTTTCATATATGAATTGTTAAGTAAATTAAGTTTATTAAGTTAGTTCTAATTTTCCTGTATATATTTTTCAGTTAGTTTGTTATACAATTAAGCAAAGTTACAGGCAAGTTAGTTAGGAAGTTACTTTATGCTTTTCATGTGCCTATATATATAAGATTGTTTAGATGGACAATAGAGGAAGATAATTTTCTTTTGTAATCCTTTTCACATCCAGTTCAATGCAATTTAGTTTTACATTCAGCAAAATTCCTTATTCATGATATAGTAAACTTCAATAAGAAGTCCAAAGTGACGGGGGAGATGAGTTCAAACCTTTTACAAAACATATTATTGATTTAGGTATTGTTCACAGACTCAGATGTCCTCAAACTTCCCATCAAAATGGAACAGTTGGAATAAAACATCAGACTTGTACAAAAAATCTTTCGCTTCAACATGTGCCGGCTTAGTATCAGTTGGTTGATTGTTTTACCAAACCACTCTCCACTGTTAAACTTTTGGTTTTAAGGGACAAACTCAAGGTGCTCCAATTTTACCCACCTTGAATTTGAAGAAGGGG
Organism: Cicer bijugum; assembly: GCA_037974875.1. Classification (NCBI taxonomy): domain Eukaryota; kingdom Viridiplantae; phylum Streptophyta; class Magnoliopsida; order Fabales; family Fabaceae; genus Cicer; species Cicer bijugum. The sequence continues at coordinate 12,236,287 of JBBPBT010000720.1, read as the reverse complement.
TGCTAGAACTTCTCCTTTTCCCTTGTATTTTGTTTTTATGCTCTATTACTGTTGGAAAATAATTATATTATTGTGTGAATTTAATAAATTGTTGAAGTCCCACATTGGAAAGAAATTTTTTTTGTAAATTTAAGTGGAAATAAACTTATTAAGTCCCACATTGGAAAAAAATAATTTTAAAATTCTACATTGGAAAACTCTAGTATTTTGAGTAGTTTCAAATCTATACATACTAAAGTCCCACATTGCTTAGAAAAGAAATGTGAGTTTACTTCCATCACTATATAAAGAGCATCAAACTATTGTGAAAAACACACTAAAGTTGGATACTTTTCCCAACTTTCTCTTTTCTCCCTCTTATATTCTGCTCGCCTATTTTCGAGTCACTTCTCCCCTTTCTTTCAGTCCTTTTCGATTTAGAGCGTTAATTATACCGTAGTCCCTTTCAGTTTTTAGAGCGGTAATTATATTGTAGTCCCTTTCGGTTTTTAGAGCGGTTATTATGTCGTAGTCCCTTTCGGTTTTTTGAGTGGTTATTATGCCGTAGTCCCTTCGGTTTTTAGAGTGGTTATTATGCTGCAGTCCCTTTGGTTTTTAGAGCGGCTGTTATGCCGTATTCCCTTCGGTTTTTAGAGCGGCTAATATGTCGTAGTCCCTTCGGTTTTAGAGCGGTCGTTGTGTCGTAATCCTTTTGTTTTTTAGAGCGGTTGTTATGCCGTAGTTATGAGTTGTCACAGTACCATATTGCGAATGATTTTAACTGTCATATTAAAAGTGGTTTTAAACGCCATAATGAGGGTGTAATTCTAGAACGGTTTTCTACAGTGCAGTAGAACTCCGATACAGTGATCTGAGCTGTTTTATCCTGGGGACTTCGTGGTTGATAGTCTGCCTTACACAATTTGAGCAGTGCCGCGAAACGTCTTAAAGAGAGCAACCTAGTCCGCGACTCAACACAGTAATATCTTCGGTGACATAAATTGTGATTTTTAAATGGTTTTTGAAACTCAAATTCCAACAATTACATTGCTGCGTAACTCTATGTTTGTCATAGAAACTGAAATTCTTGTACCAATTTTGTTAGGCCTAATCAATACTTAAGGTTGTTGTTGCTTTGTATTTTGGTTAAGCAGTCATTTCTTAAAACAGGCTTAGGGTGATTTCAGTTTTACTTTTTAAGTTTAATTCTAATAGCATATAAAGTATACAAACTACCTTAAAAAATCCCCCAAAAAATTGAAATGGAAGAACCCAAATCATGTGACAAATAGCTTGTATATCTTCTGAAAGTATTTAGTAAAAAAAATGCAAACCACTTATACTAAAAAATAAACTAAATAGAACCATATAGTATTTTTTCACACGTAACATTTTGCTTCAGCAGTCCGGTTACGCGAAAACCTTTTCCCTTGGTAAGTATCTAGGGATCCCTTTGAATGGTAGAGCTTTGCAACGAAGTGACTTTGACTACTTAATTGATAAGGTCAAGTCGAAACTCTCAAGTTTGAATGTCAAGAATTTGTCATTTGTTGGAAGAGTTACACTAACTAAGTTTGTTATTCAGGTTATTCTCATTTACTCTGTGATGACTACTCCTATTCCTCAGATTATTTTGTCGGATATCCATAGGCTTTAGCGTAAATTTATATGGGAGTATGAGGAGGGTCAAAGGAAGATTCACTTGGTAAGGTGGGATACTTGGTTATTGTTGAAATATCATGGTGGCTTGGCAATCATAAATCATTAGCCTTCCTACTATGATTTTTGCGTGCGCTTAATGAAGATGGGGTGGGAGTTGAAGGATGGCAACCTTATTTTGTTGTGTAAAGTTTTAAAAGGCAAGTATGACCATGGAAAGCGCGATGAGGGCTTTATTCTTGTTAAACCCACATATTCTTTTATCTATAAAGGAATGGTTAGCTTTTAGTCCTCAATAGAGCTTTTTAAAGAGTGGTCTATTGAGGTTAGGCGCTCTATTAAGGTTGTGGGAGGATAAATGGATGCGGGAATCAATTCACTTAGTTGATAAGTAGGATGACTTTTCTCAAGAGGTGAGTGGTTAGTGTGCAGCTAATTTGGTTTATGGATATGGTGTTGGAACCAAATTTATTTTATATTTAGAGTTTTTATGATAAAAAAGTATTTTATAAGAATAATATATTTGACTTTAAAGAGTATGAAATAAAATATGGTCAATATTTGTAGAAGATTTGATCAAAATTTATCTGCAACAAAATATGAATATAATCAAACTAAAGAATTAACAAACGCAATTTGAACAAATTACGAACAGAATCAATCTGAAGAATTTACAATCTCAATCTAAAAAAAAAAACATAATCAATTTGAAAAATTTACAAACACAATCTAAACAAAATTCAATTCAACATTAAACAATGACTACATTTAATCCCAAATTTTAACTATAAATAGATACTAAAAGCTGCAAAGAAAATCATCGAAAAGCAAAAAAGAGTAGTCTTCAAGTTCAAATAGGGAAATACTTATTCTAGTTATAATTTTTTTTTAGTGTTCTTCTCTTAGAGTGTGAGAGTTATTATTATTATTAGCTTTTTAGAAACAACTACTAAAGTTCAAATCTTTTGTATCCAACCCGATAGTGGTTTAGTTCCTTCTTTAATATGGGGTTGTCAAGTTGTTAGGAGAAGACTTGGCTTGTAGGATCGAGGTGGTTAGTTCCTCAAAAGTTTGGGGTTGTTAGGTTGTTTGGGAAGATTGACTTGGAGGGTCGGGTGTTTTGTAATTCAATATATTTGAATTAGTAGATTAAGCCTTCTAAATAAGGGGACTAGATATAGCCAAGTTAGTGGTGAAGTAGGATAAATCTACGTGTCAAATTTTGTATGCTTTCATTGTTTGATGTCTTTGAATCTAATTGATTCTACTCCAAGTAAGTCACCAAAACCAAACTAGTTTTTTTAATTTATTTATAAATTATAAATAAATAAAAATTATCAACTTTGGCAAACACAATTAAACCACCTTCTCATGTTTGCACCTTCAATTGGTATCAGAGCTCAATCTCAAGACTGAGGACTTTACAGTATTTGAGAAAAGATCCAAGGGTTCAATATGTATGGATTTAGTGAAGAAGTTGTTGGAGAAAACACCAACATACCACCTATGTTTGATGAAGAACGTTTTCAATATTGAAAAGACAGACTGAGAAGTTTTTATATTTCAAAAGATCTTGTACTTTGGGACAGGGTGGAAGATGGTTATATAGCTCCGAAGAATACTAATGGTATTGAAATTCCAAGAAAGGAGATGAATGTTGATTAGAATAAGATGTACAAGATGCATCACAAGTTCAGAACATTTATGATAAATGCAATCACTTTCAAGTAGTTTGACAAGTGCACCAACAAGGAGACAACATAGAGTATTTATGATAGTCTGATTATGACCTATGAAGGAAGCCAACAAGTTCAAGAAGCAAAGGCCAACCTCCTAGTCAAAAAGTATGAGTTGTTCAAGATGGAAGAAGATGAAGATAATGAAATAATGTTTTCCAGTATTCCAAACCTTGATATCAAGATTAAAGGTACTTGAGAAGAGTTATACTATTGTTGATCATGTGAAGACAATTCTTAGGAGACTGACAAGAAAATTCAGATATAAGATCACTGCCATTCAGGAAGCAAAGGATCTGAATACTCTAAAGTTGGAAGAATTAATCAACTCTCTCAGGTCACATGAAATTGATCTTGAAGTAGATGAGCCCAAGAAGAAGAAAAAGACTATGGCCTTGAAATCCAAGCAAAAGAAGGTTCTAAAGGCAACATTAGAATCAAAGGATAGTGATTCAGATGATCAAAATTTGAACTCAGAGGAAGAGGAAATTGCTTTTATATCTAGAAAAATTTAAAAGATGTGGCACAACAGAAAGAAGAAACTTCCCCTAAGATATTCTAAGTAATCCAATAGAGGGAATGATGATAAATATGACAAAAAAAGCATCATCTGTTATGGATGCAATGAACCTGGACATACCAAGTCCGAATGTCCGAATGTCTGATGAATCCTCTAACGATGAACAAGCAGATTTGGGTATGATGGCTCACACAACCTCTGCCTCTGGATCCAACACATATTCTGACTTTGGAAGTGAATTAGCATATGAAGAAATTTAGGTATTTTATGACTTTACTCGATCTGATTTAAGTACTACTATAAATGATTTTTAAAAAATAATCACAAATTATCTTTAAAATTGAATAACACTTAGGAAAGAAAATACAAATCTAACGGAAAAAGTTAATGCTTTAAAGAATCAAAGTGTTGAATTTAAAACAGAAAATGCAACTCCGAAAACTGATATTACTAAACTTAAAATAGAGAATGCAATTTTGAAAACTCATATTGCTGAACTTAAGGCTAAAAATATAACTCTAAAAAGCAATCATAGTTCAATATCAATTGAAAATACCACATGTAACTTTAATAAGCATGAACAAGTATTTCAAGATTGTCTTGCTAATGGTATGGAAAAAAGCAAATATACTTTAATGATTTTTGGAGTTAGTAGAAATGGTAAAAAAAAAAGTACAGAATTTGAAGAAATGGTAACTGAATCTAAACATATACCCTCTAATATCTTGTGTACTGTTTAATCTAAGAAAGGCCACACAAAATTATCTTGTTCCATATTAAATACAAGTAAAGACAAGAAACCATTCAAGATTAACAAACTAAGACCCAACCAAATTTAGGTACCTAAGAACAAATTATCTTTGTTGCATATGTCCCCAACAATCAAGTTAAAACACCAATCATGGTACTTGGATAGTGGACGCTCGCGACACATGACGGGAGAAAAGTCTATGTTCCAAGAACTAACTTTGAGCAAATGAGGCACAATGACTTTTGGAGGAAAGCAAAAAGGTTAGATCATTGGTCAAGGTACAGTTGGTAATGGTACATCCCCTTCTATTAAAGATTTCTTGTTTGTTAAAGGACTTAAGCATAATTTATTAAGTATTGGCCAGTTAAGTGATAATAATTATGATATTATATTCAATCAAAAAACATGCAAGGTGTAACATCCCCGATTTTTTATCCAAAGATTACTTAAAAATATTTGTTTTCTTTTAGAAACAACTATAATTTTTTTTCTTAAGAGTAGTTCATCATGTGATAAATTAAAGATGCGTTATAAAATGACTTGATACATTTTTTTTTGGTAAAAGAACGTAATGCAATTCACTAAAATATTATTTAATTATTATTTGCAAAATTAATCTTCCAGTTGTTAGATCTTCATTTATGCTCCAAAATAAAATAAATTATCTTTAGGTGAAATTCAAAAGAAACAAGATTGACTGAAATTAATTACGATTCAATTATTTACTAGCGAATAAAATCTCACTTCCGCATTTCTATTAAAAGTTAATGATGAAAAGTAAATAACTTTACAATGTACCACAAAATTTTTATTAATACAAAACATTATTTTTAAGTAAAAGTCTCATTTTCCCACAAGCGTGCACCAAACAAACATCATTTATCCAACTATTTGAGATCATTAGTACCTAAAAGTTGGTTTAAGGGGTCAGTTCATCCCACCTCAAAAATTAAACCAAATAATAAGTTAACACCCATAAAAAATGAATATAAAATCTTTTCGTCATAAAAGATTTAAAGAAATTGATTCTTTAATAGTTTCCAAAGATATATCAAAAGTCATAAAATGTATTTAAATAAATTAAGTAGCAACTCACCATAGAGAAAATAATTATATCAAAATAAAAATAACAATAAAATGTATGTAAGTTATGCATGCTCCTAAACATATATGATTCGGATATAACTAGCCACACATACGTCAACACAAAAGTCACTCATACCAATGGAGAAAAATTAAATCAGCCACACATGCGTCTACAAAGATGCATATGATATGTTATGAAATAATAATGATGCTCAAAAGGTATATGTTACCATCCACTTAGATAATCACACAAATGACCAGCCACTTAGGAAACCACAAAGATAACAATATTTAAAACACAAATCACCAACAATTTAGGCAATCACATAGATAAAATATTCAAAACACAAATCACCAACCACTTAGACAACCACAAAGATAAAAATATTTAAAACACACATCATTCGTCATTTAGACGACCACAAAGATAAAATTTTCGAGGTTAAATTTTAATCACATATGACATCAAGGTTTTATTGTCAGTAATTTTGTTATCCCAAATATAACACACAAACACGTGAATAAATGTCTTAGCTAGAGTCATAACTTTCATTTTATAAACAATAAAATTGGATTAGCGACGTGTTATTGACAAACATCAAAACTCAAATAATGAAGAACACATACAAATATAAATTTTATTTCTTCTACTATAAATTTTCTCCCATTATTAGTCATTTAGAAATACAAATCAAGGTTTACCACTAAACTCAACACAAAAATCGACTTAATCATGTTATCATAATTAAAACTTTAAATTAAAAACATTCTAACAAACATATTACTCATGATATCATAATAAAATTCATAACTTTCTAATTAAGTACACCTAGACAACAAAAAAATCACAGCTTTACATCAAATATATGGAAACAAGCATATTACTCATGTTACCATAATAAAAATCAAAATTTTATAATTAAGTTTATAAAGGCAAACATATTACTCATAAAAAAAATAAAACATTATAGTTAAATTCTTTAAGGCAAACATAAAATCAATATTTTTCTTTTAAGACATCATATTAATATCTTACAAACTATTAATTTAATATCTAGTCTAACCATGCATAAGAAAATTCCTTACCTTAGGCGCTTTCTTTTATTAACACCTCTAAATTCACACAAGAAATAGCTCATGAGGCAATGATGAAATCAACACGAATAGATATTGGGATTTATGACTTAGAAATTAATTTTAAGAGTGTACGAATGACAAATAGTTGTGATATCAAGAGGGCTTAATGGAAATGTATAAATAGAAGGAGCAGTCATGAGATTATTAAAATAAGGAGGTTTCAATAGTTATTTACGTTGCAATATTATCATTGATTCCTTATCTAAAATCGAAGCGCGCTTAATTCCAAAATCATGCTACCAATGGTTACTATTTCTTTAATTTTATTAGGTTGCTACAAAGCCAATTAAAATCATGTGTATTTATGTGTATGAGTTAATTAAGATTAACTAGTAGCGTTCACCCTTTTAATTAAATAAATAAATTAGAGGGTGTCACATCACCTTTTTAAGTTTTTATCCAATAGTTACAAAACAAAAAATTGCATAGAATTATTTTTGTAGAGAATTAAAATAAAATCATATTTTTGGCTTGAAAGAGATGAATGCATGGGATACAAAAAAAAGGAGAATAGTCTTTTTGTTGTCATCACTTAATTGCACAAAAAGCACATAATTAAATTTATAATCTTCATTTCAAAAATAAATTAAAGGTGTTAAGGAGGAGAGAGAAGTGGATGCATGGTGTCAAGAATGATGTAATGTACATTATCTCTTCTCTTAATTGGTTTCGACAAGGACATAAAGTTACATTATGTCAAGACAACACCATGAATTTTCATAAAATCTTGTCATGAAGGAGAGTAAAAGAATGAGTAAAATGACTATTTTTATTTTTATACTAAAGATGGATGGACCAAAAGTATTTTCAAAACACTTATACTGAGTTTCACTAACTCTACTATCTCCTAAAATAAATACTTATTTGGTCAAAAATAAACTAACAAACAATATAACTTCTACGAATTCTAATTTTAATTATTTAATTCAACTAATATCTTTATCAACTAAAATAAATCAAGCTAGACAAAAATATCACTACAAGTCACACATAACAAAATAAAACAAATATATCTAACACAAAAATTTCATGATTATCGAAACTAATAAAATAAAATAAAAAATACACAATAGTCCATTTAAGAAATAATCATGTCATTAATCGTCTCCATGTAATTTTCACGTTAAAATAATTAAATAAAAATAAAAACTATAATTATTCAGGTAAAATTGAGAGTGATAAAATTTAATTTAATTTATTTACACATAGAATAACTATTAATTAAATAATAAATCATGAAAGTTAATAAAAAGACACATATATAATATATATAAAAATATTAGGGTGTTACACAAGATAATTAGTTAGAAGAATGGATCTGTACTATTTACAAGTCAAAGGCAAAACAACATTCATAAGATAAACCTGTTTAGTCTTAAAAAAATAAGAGGTTAAGTGTCTTATGTCAGTAAATGAAGAAAAACTAATTTGGCACAAAAGATTAAATAATGCAAACCTTAGAATAATTTTAAATTTAAATAAACTTCATCTATCAGAGGTCTACTGAAGCTTAGTTACAAAACAGAAATTATGTGTGAAGCTTGTCAAAAGGGAAAACAAACAAAAAATCTCTTTTACCCCTAAGAACTCAGTCTCTACCTCAAAGCCTCTTGAGCTCTTACATATAGATCTATTTGGGTCAGTGAAAATAGCCTCTCTAATTGGAGAGAAATATGGCTTTGTTATAGGAGATTATTACACTAGGTGGATAGAGGTAAATTTTTTAAGAAGTAAGGATGAATCCCGCAAAGTGTTTATCACATTTTACAAACAAATAATAAATGAAAATGGACTTAAAATTATAATAATTAGAAGTGATCATAGTGGAGAATTTGAAAATAAGTTCTTTAAAATTTTTTGTGATGAGAATGGAATCTCTCACAACTTATCATCTCCTAGAACACCCCAACAAAATAGAGTTGTAGAAAAAAAGAATAGTTCACTCCAAGAAATAGCCAGAACCATGTTAAATGATATGAATGTTGCAAAACACTTTTAGGTTGAAGAAATTAATATTGCATGTTATATTCAAAATAGAGTTTATATTAGAGCTATATTTAGAAAAACACCATATGAATTATGGAAAGCTAAAAATCCTAACATATCTTATTTTAAACAATTTCGTTGTACTTGTTATATGCTGAACACTAAAGATAACCTTTGTAAATTTGATTATAGATCTCCAAAGTGTACTTTCACTGGATACTCTGAAAGATCCAAGGCTTATAGAGTGTTTAATAGAGAAACTCATATTGTAGGGGAATCCATACATGTTAAATTTGATGACAATCACATTGACTTTGAAACTTCTGAATTTCCAAATCATGTTATTAAACTTATGAAATCTTTGTATGGTCTAAAACAAGCACCTAATGAGTGGTATGATATGCTTAGTAACTTGTTTAAAAATAACTTTGAAAGATGACAAGTAGATAATATACTTTTTAGAAAATCAATAGAAGATGACATTCTTATTAATCAAATATATGTTGATGGCATTATTTTTGGATCTACTAATGGCGCTCTTTGCCAAGAATTTTCTAGATTAATGCAACACGAATTTCAAATGAGTATGATGGGGATCTTATATTCTTCTTAGGGATACAAATTCGACAAAGTCAAAAAGGTATATACATTCATCAAACTAAATATACAAAAGAGCTTCTCAAGAAATTTAAGATGAGTGATTGCAAACTTATAATGCACCCAACTTGTTCACTTGAAAAACATGATTCAGGCCAAAAAGTTTACCAAAAAACCTATAGAGGAATGATAGGATCCCTACTTTACCTTACCGCTTCCAAACCTAGTATCATGTTTAGTGTTTGTGTATGTGCAAGATTTCAAGTTGACCCTAGGGAGTCACATTTAACTGTTATTAAGAGAATCCTTATATACTTAAAAGAACTATCAAAATTACCTTGTTCTACAAGAAATCTCCTAAGTACAAACTTAGTGGATATTGTGATTCTGATTATGTTGGAGATAAACTTGAGAGAAAGAGCACTACAGGAAACTGAACCTTTTTAGGTGACATGTTAATGTCCTGGTCAAGTAAGAGACAAAACACCATTGCAATGTCAACAGCAGAGGCTGGGTACATTTCAATAGTTGGTTGCAGTTCTCAACTACTTTGGAAGAAGCATCAACTTGAAGACTACAAAATCCTAGAATCCAACATTTTCATTTATTGCAGTGACATTTCTGCCATTTGTCTAACAAAAAATCCTATCTTTTTTCTAGAGCTAAACACAGAGATCGTTGGAACCAAATTCATTTTATACTTAGAGTTTTTATGATAACAAAAGTATTTTGTGAGAACAATATATTTGACTTCAAAGAGTATGAAAAAAGATATTGTCATACGCAATCTGAACAAATTACAAACAATCTAAAGACTTCAAAGAGTATGAAAAAAGATTTGATCAAGATATATCTACAACAAAATATGAATAGAATCAATCTAAAGAATTTACATACGCAATCTGAACAAATTACAAACATAATCAATCTAAAGAATTTACTATCTCGATCTAAACAAAAAAGGAATATAATCAATTTGAAGATTTTACAAACTCAATCTGAACAAAATACAATTTAAAATTAAACAATGACAAAATTGAAGCTCAAATTTTAATTATAAATAAATACTCAAGGCTGAAGAAGAAATCATCGATAAGCATAAATACTTATTCAAGTTATAAATATTTTCTGAATGTTCTTTTCTTAGAGTGTGAGACTTATTATTATTATCAGCTTTTTAGAAGCAACTACTGAAGTTTCAATATTTTGTATCCAACCTGATAGTGGTTTAGTTCCTTTTTCAATCCGGGGTTGTCGGGTTGTTAAGAGAAGACTTGGCTTGTAGGGTAAAGTTGGTTAGTTCCTCAAAAGTTTGGGGTTGTCAGGTTGTTTGGGATGACAAGCTTGGAGGGTCGAGTGTTTTGTAATTCAAGGTATTTGAATTAGTGAATTAAAGCCTTCTGAATGAGGGGACTGTATGTAGTCAAGTTAGAGGTAAACCAGGATAAATCTACTAGGTAAATTATTTATGCTTTCATTGTTTGTTGCCTTTGATGAATTCTCAACCTCTAGTTCATGCAACTTTTTGAGAGATCATGATCATATCGCTTCTAATCTAGGCTTGAAACATGTGTAGATGTAACAGTCTGACCCCTCTTATCGATATTATTACTCACATTCTTCTCGCCACATTTCCCTCGTTGGCAATTAGCTTAATTCGTGGTAAGAATCAATGAGCAATGATACTTATCCTTATGTACCGGGTTCAAATCTCATGGACGGGTAAAATCTCGCTAATTTTCATGTGGGAAGGAAGGCGACAACATCACAAGTAATAGTGTTCGTAAAAGGAGTCAGACTGTGAAAGGGTGGATGAGATTGTTTTGCATGCGTTTTTCGGTTTGTGTTTAGCTAGCTTTATGTGGAACATTCTTGTACCTCTTCATAGTAGGTTGGATGTCTATTAATGGGAGCTTGATGAGGACATAAAAATACTAACAAAGGAAATAAGTATAAAGGATATTCAAGGTCTTGAAACTTCAATAACAAGAGCAATGTCAAAGAAGGCAAATGATGCTCCAAAATAACTTGATAGCCACTTAATTTAAAGCAAGTTCAACTCATGAAGAATTGAAGCCCAAGATAGTGAATTGCTTAATCCAAATTGAAGAAGTTAAGGAATGAAGGTTTATTTTAATATTAGTTTTAATTTAATTAGTAGACTAAATTAGTAAGAACATTTGGGTATAATTGTAAAAACTTTCGTTAGCCCAAATTTAGAGAACTTGTAAGGTGGTGCTACTATAAAAGTCAAACCCCTAGCTTATGAATGCAAAGGAGATTTTGAACCTAATGTTATTTTGTGATGATTTATTCTCTAGAGTTCTTGGAAGAATTCACTTTGAACTTGTCAAGGTTCGTAATCCTTGTGGCATTCTTTTCAGCTTATCAATCCTTAGATTGTGGCACCATTATGTTTTTGATTCGTTTGTTGAATTATAAATTTCAGTTTCCTTTATATCAAATCATAATACACAAATTTTACCAATTTTTGTATTTAGTAACTTGCGCTTGTATTTCATGTTTGACATTGTCTATTTCGGCGATTCAACAGTGTAACTAGCATTTCATAACATCTTCTTTCACCTCGTTTTGGAAGCCCAATTCTGAGTTTTGTAGCTCTGGTTATCGCATTCTCCAACAAAACGTGATTTTGGCTCCGATCTATAAGTTTCCAACTTAAAACAATCCTTAAAGTGATTTATGACAATCCTTAAAGGGGGTTTGAATTGTGATCATTTTCAAATTTTGATTTATGTGATTAATTTAAATTAACTCAAGATTGATTTTGATTTGACAAAGGCATAACGTTCTTCATTGAAATATAACAATAAAAACTTCACAAAAAGATTAGTGTTGTGAAGGTGAAAAATAAAAAGAAGATAAGGGATAGAAAGATCATACACAAAAAGTATACTAGTTCACTCAACTCGGGCTAGTTCAGTCCTCATTATTTGAAAAAGCGATGTAAATTGCGCACACATTATATGCATTATAGTGCACATTTTACAGCGCTTTTTTGAAAAAGGACTGTAAAATGTGCACCCAATATATGCAATATATGTGCATATTTTACAGCGCTTTTTCAAAAAAGCACTGTAAAAGGTGCAATTTTTTTTTAAAACATTGTAAATTAAATTTTTGAAAAGCGCTTTATAGTTTTTTATGACATTTTTTAAAAGCGCTATCTTTTAATTTTTTTTCCCAAAATTATTTTCATCGAGAATCAGTTCACACAATAACAAAACATATTCAAATGCATATTCAGAATCAGTTTACACAATCAGTAGACAAAAACAAAACTATATAACTTTACTTTATATATTAATTTACAACAGAACATTCAGATACATATATATAACTTAATTAACTACATATACATTGGACAAATATTGTACAACAACACATATTCATATACATCTTCATATATATTGTGTCCTATTCATATACATATAACTAACAGAATACACAGAATATAACTAGCTACCATATAATATTCAGATCCCTTGCAGCATGCTATTCCCCAGAAAATCAAATAATGTTCATTTCAAGCACATACTGACACCAGTCTTCCTTTAATTCTATTAGATCTTCCTCAGAGTATGATGTACTGGAATTGTCAAAGTAATATGCAATATAAAAATTGAACATATTAAGTTAGAATCAAATATATAGATAATTTATATATGAAAATCATATAATGAAAATGTCGTACCGTTTCTAGGATAATAGTTTTATTCCTGTCAACAATCTCCTTCATGAATTGCAATACATAGTACCCACAGTCGATGTTGTTTGTTTGACGAGGGCACTGTAAAATAAAACATATAAGTCAATAAAATATTTGTGCATTGATCGTAAACGCATATATTTGTAAATAAAAATTTAAAGGCATATATTTCAAACCTTTATTGAAATCCATGTGATGTTATTAGACTTTTGTTTCGACACTGTAGCACCTCTTTGAGCTCGAAAAACTTGTAAAGCACTATTGAATAAATAAATGTGATTATTATAGCATTAACAAACACATTATTTATATATATATATATATATATATGTAAGAAATAAATGAATATTACTTATATGTCGAACATAGTCTTTATATCGGAGTGATTGTTGTAATTGCCATGCAAGGATCCAAATAGTATATAACTTCAGAGGCCACATTGATTGCAAATAGCACCCAATGTGCCCTACAACAACAAAAAATTTGGTTAAGCAATTTTGTTTATACATAACTAATAAATTAAAATCTCATCAATTAAAAAAGATATAAATAAATAATATATAATTACGTACCCTGAATTATATGGTGCGAAGAACAATTTATCATTTTTTATATTTCCTAATAACATATCTACAATGTAATTCTTTACATTTACTGGATCGAGTTTACACATCGACAGCTTATGCGGAGACAAGAATGAGTATCTATTTGATAATTTGCGCGTGCACACAACCTTCTCATACAAAAATCTTTAATGAAATTTTTAAACTAGATTAATTACCAATACATTTAATTAATTACCAATAAATACAATTAAAAGTATTTTTTACCTTATGTACAAGCTGATGACAATAGCACTCAGCTCCTTATGGTTGAGAAGTTCGTATATGTGCTCCTTTTCGAGAAATTCTTCATACTCATCTCTGAATAATGCTTTATTCATGGTTAAGATGTGCAAATCGTCATTGCTGTCCATATTCCTTATTACTTCGATGTCAATACACACCCCATATTTAGCAAGGCATAACTGACTTATTTTAGGAGCAGCAGCAGCAGCGACCGATTGTCCCCGATCTAGTTTTCTAGTTGCAAATTTGGCAGCTTTATTACCCTCCAGCTTTTGTAGTTTTCCAGGTCTATTACCCTCCAATTTTTGAGGTTTGCCGGCTTTATTTTGCTGCGCGGGTGGTTTATTTGATTGAATCTAAAAAAATGAGGTTAAATGTTAGTTTATTGAATCTGAAAAAAATGACAAACATTAGGGAATAAATGTGACAAACCTTTATGGGCGATGTAATTGATTCATTTCTGGGAATCTTTTTATCATTCCCTTTAGGCTTTTTCAGCATCTAAATATAAATATGAAATTAAAGTTAGGAGCGGAAAAAAATCGGCAATTAAACATACATTTCAATTAATTAAATATACCTTTTGGTGATACTTTGATATGGTCCGCAGGGATTGGTTTGTTGTGCAATACTTCTCCCAAAGTATTGTACAATTCTCCCTTTCCGACCTTCCGATGAGTAGGGGAGGATAAGTATAGCACGCATGGAGTGACTCTCTACATCAATGGTTAAAACATAAGTATGGTTAATATATCAGTATATTTAATACATAAGTAATTATATAAGTAAGTAATTAATTACCTCGGGAAGACTTTTGAGACCGATGTTGCAACTCGCGTTTTCACTCCTCATTTGTATTTCATGTTGGAGTTGACCCGGGAGCTGCTTGTCTTTGTTCGTCTTCACCAAAAGTGCCACTTGCTCTATAAGGAGTTTGAGCTTCTCTAATACTTCCTCATTAGATGGATTTTGGCGCTTCTCTTAGGAAAAATAGCTTTTAGGAGTTACGCCAAATCCTTTCCCCCTAACCCGACCGAAATACTCAGGAACATTAAACACTTTACCCAGAATGTCCCTGCAGCTAGTATTGTTGCCCTCTTTATTTTCAAAACTATGTTCGATAGTCTCCTAAAATAGATGTAGGATTAAAAAGATAAGTTCAATATCATTTTTAAAATACAATATTAAAAAGTTTTCAAGTGATAAAATACAATATTAAAAAATATATAGTGATAATATACTTACACAAAGTTCAATTACTTTTTGGATATTTTCATTGTCAACCACTCCATCTTTATTTACACGAGCTTCCACTCTCATTGGCTGACCACTCTCATTCCAGCCAACCTAATAAACTCATATAGTAAGTACATACTATTAAAAAAAGATAAAATATAAACAACAAGCAGAGTATAGTATACCTCAAATTTAATGCCATTGCTCCTTGCTTTAATGACCTTTTGCATTATAGTTGCACCATGTTTGACTTCGTTTACGTAAGTCTTCGTGTTGACAACTTCTTCATTTTGACATTCTAAATCTTTGGTGGTATCCATTTATCTACAACAAGTTCAACATGCAGTTTAGTATAACTTCAACAAGCTCAACATACAGTATTCTAAGTAAATATCAGTATCATTATATCTTAAACAAGCTCAACATGCATTTTAGTGATTACAAAAATTTAATAACATCAATACCTAAATAATGAGGGTTCGAAGAAATGCGAAATGGGAAGAAAAGAGGTTTCCCAGAAAGTTCGCATAAATACGGTTCGCAAAAATATGGTTTGAAGAAATACGTAATGAGGGTTACGTATTTCAATGAAAAGATATTGTGTGCAATGAGAGAGACGATCGTGGATGGAAATAAGGTTCGAAATGAAGGAGATGATCGTGGAAATAAGGTTCGTAATGGAAGAGATGATAGGGTTTGCAAAGGAAGAGAAGAACGATGGAGGTTGAGATGATAGTGAAGTTTACGTAATGAAGAGGAAACAAAAGCGGTTTACTGTTATATATAAAACCCTTTTACAACGCTTTTTTATAAGCTTTTTACAGGGCTTGTTAGAAAAGCGCTCTAAAATGTCTCTTTATTTAATTTTTAAAAAGGCTCTTTTACAGCGTTTTTTCAAATAAGCGGTGTAAAAGACCTCCTTGTTTTCTAATAATATATGAATGTTCTCTTAAAGCCTTTTATAGTGCTTATTGGAAAAGCGCTCTAAAAGGCTTTCTTATGTTATTTTAAAAAGGCTCTTTTACAGCGCTTTTTTGGAAAAGCGCTGTAAAAGACCTCCTTGTTTTACTATTATATAAATGTTTTTTTTAAAATCTTTTTACAGCGTTTTTTCATATAAGCGCTCTAAAAGACCTCATTTGTTTATTTTTAAAAGGGTCTTTTATAGTGTTTTTTAAATAAGCGTTGTAAAAGGCCTCCTTGTTTTACTATGTTATATGAATGTTTTTTTTTAAGTCTTTTACAGCGCTTTTTCAAATAAGCGCTGTAAAAGACCTCCTTGTTTTATTTTATATTTAACACTCTTTTTCAGTTCAGTTCATATAAATTACTAATTTATATTCAGTTCAGTTCATGTAAATTACTAGTTTATATTAAATTACATGAATTTAGTATAAAACACTCAAATCAACCTAAATATAATCAGAAAATCAAATACATGGCTGCATATATAAAAGAAATATTCAAACAATTAAATCTACATTAACACAGTTCAAATTACATGGCTTATATAAAACAATTAAACATGTACATTAAGATGCCCTTCTTATTTTCCTAGTGGGATTCACATTTATTTGTCCATTTACAATACGAAACGATGGATTAATCCAAATTCCCTCATCATGATCATCTCTAAGATATAAACCATCATCAGTTAAATCAATTTCATGTGGATGTTGTGATGTTGCAAATAAAACATCATTACCAACATCTTCATCATTATTGTTACCATCACTTATCTTATTGGTCAATAGGACAACAGACCATTTATCATCAAAATGATCAGTGACATAAAACACTTGTTGAGCTTGCGATGCTAAAATTAAAGGCTCGTATTTGTATCCCACCCTATTAAAATCGACAAGCAAGAACCCTGACTCATCAATCTGAACGTCATTATTATTATCGACCCACTTGCCACCAAATATGGGAACATGAAACATTGTGAGGTCTAACTCCCATATGCGCTCGATAACCCCAAAATATGATAGATTTGCATATATTGGGTTTTTGTCATTTGCACTTGAGACATGCATCGCTTCCGCTACGAGAGTGACTCCGCTATTTTGCATAGTGATCTGATCATCTTGTTCTTTGGTATAAATGTGTAGCGTTAATAACATAACCGGTGTAAGAAAAGGCATGTAAGCTTGAACCATTTGCTAGCCACCTCAATCTCTGTGAAATTGATTCGGGGTCTATATCAAACTCCGACTTTATGTGATTTTTTAACCATGTTATAAAACTTCGATTGTGCTCTCGAGTTATCCAATTTTGATTCCTATTCATGTTCAAACGAGATAACTGATCCATGTGTATTGTAACATACGGTTGAACCTCATCATCATTGTGCAGAACATACAATTGTGTATGCACCCATTCTGTCCTTGATATAGTCAATAGTCTCCTTCCAATTATCCCTTCTCCTGATATTATTCTTGAATGACAAGACATGGGAAGCCCTATAGATTCAACATTGGACAAAAATTCAGTACAAAATTCAGCAGCCTCTTCAACGATGTACAGTTCAGCAATACAACCTTCTGGTCGACTTCTACTTTTTACGTACACTTTTAATATTTTCATATATCGTTCTATCGGATACATCCATCTCATATAAGCTGGCCCACAAAGTTATGTCTCCTTAACTAGATGAACAATAAGGTGAACCATTATATCAAAAAACGAGGGTGGGAAATACATTTCAAGCTCACACAAAGTAACAACAATTTCCCTCTGCAATTTCGGTAATTTATGAGGGTCGATCACTTTACTACAAATTTCCCTGAAGAAGAAACATAATCTAGTTAAGGCTCGTCGAACTTTTTCAGGTAAAATGGAATGTATACCTATTGGTAGCAAATGCTCCATTAGAATATGACAGTCATAGATCTTCAAACCTTTTAACTTGAGGTCTTTCATACAAACCAAATTTTTAATGTTTGAAGAGTATCCTTCTGGAACTTTAACTTCGTGTAGAAATTTATATAAAACAATTTTTTCCTTTCTAGATAGAGTATGGGCGGCTGGAGGTAGATATGTGCGATTTCCTTTCATTATGGGACCCAATTCATTTCTTATTCCCATATCGACCAAGTCCAATCTTGCGTTGATGTCATCTTTAGACTTTCTTGGAACATTGAGTAATGTAGCAATAACACTATCAAATACATTTTTTTCAATATGCATCACGTCGAGAAAATGTCTTATATACAATGACTTCCAATATGACAATTCAAAGAAAATTGAGTTTTTCTTCCACCCAGTTTTAACCAGCTCTCCTGCAAAAGGTTTGCCAAATTTATTGGTCAAACCTTGTACTTTTGCAAGTATTTGATATCCAGTCAGTGCTAAAGGAGCTTTACCTTCCTTTGATTTTCCACTGAATGCATTTCTCCATCCACGATACTGATGACTATAAGGTAAAAATCTACGATGTCCAAGAAACACATTCTTCTTACAATGTTTCAATCACATCCAATTTGTACTTTCTTCACATATAGGACATGCACACTAACCTTTAATGCTATATCCTGATAAATTACCATATGCTGGAAAATCATTAATTGTGCCGAACAACATAGCCCTCAAATTGAAACATTCTTTCTTATACCCATCGTAAACTTCCACACCTGTCTCCCACATAATTTTTAAATCTTCAATTAAAGGAGTCAAGTATACGTCGATATCATTTCCCGGTTGTTTGAGTCCAGAAATTAACAGAGACATCATCATAAACTTACACTTCATACATAACCATGGAGGTAGGTTATAAATCAGCAAAATCACAGGCCACGTGTTGTGTGAGATGCTTTGAAGACCATGTGGATTCATTCCATCAGTAGAAAGTGCAAGTCTTAGATTTCTTGACTCTATCCCGAATTTAGGATACTCGTGATCAATTTTTGCACATTATGGGGAATCTGCAGGGTGTCGAAACATTTCATCTCTAATTCTTTCATCTGCATGCCATGTCAAGTGTTTTGAATCTTCTTCACTGTGATACATGCGCCTAAATCTTGGTATTACAGGAAAATACCACACGACTTTTGCTGGATTGGATTCTTTCTTCTTATATCGAGAGACATTGCATTTCGGACACGCCTTAAGTAATTCATATTCGTTTCGAAATAAAATGCAATCGTTAGGACATGCATGAATCCTTTCGTAACTCATGCCAATAGAGCACAAAATCCGTTTAGCCTTGTAGGTTCAACTGAGAAGTTCATTATCATCTGGAAACATATCTTTTAAGAGTGTTAATAATTATGTGAAGCTTTTATTAGACCATCCATTACTCTCTTTTAAGTTGTACAACTTTAATATCGCCGACAGTCTTGTGAATTTAGTACAACCATTATATAATGGATTCTCGCATCACTCAACAAACTCTCAAACATTTTAGGACAATCTTGAAGATCTTCTTCAACTACTTTTGCAATCTCCTCAACTCAGTCCGGCTCATATGTATCTGTATCGAAGTCAGTTGAAGCATATGTCGAACCATTCTCAAAATTAATGTTTCCTTTTTTTTTCTCACCATGTCTTATCCAACATGTGTAGCTTTGATCAATTCCATTACATACTAAATATCCTTCCAATTCATCTTCTCTAACGTGTTTTCCAAAACAACTTTTTAAACAAGGAAAAACGACTCTATTTGAATCTTTTGCATTCTTCACTGCAAATTCAACAAACTCTTTCACTCCATTTTCATACTCTTTTGACAATCGATTGGCAGACATCCATTTCCGATCCATATTATATGACCTATATAAATGCAGTTACAAAAATAATAAGCTACTGAACAGATCAACAAATTTCAAAAAGAAACCAATATCAACATATCTAATAACAATTTCAAAATAGAAAAGATTTCAAAATAGAATAGATCAACGAAATTAAAAAAAAATATGATTTAATATATAAAAATTTATTAGTTGGTGTGACAATTACATTAGAACGGTTTATGACATAATTATTTTCTAAGTGGACAACTGTGTATTTTGTTTATTTGATTATTTTTTATAATCATAAAATTGATGTCTTAGATACATTGACTTCATTTTTATACGTTACCTGCAGTGATAATTTTGTCTTACTTGATTTATTTTAGTTGATGAAAATATTATTTAAATTATTTAATTAAATTATAATTTATAAAAGTTATATCATTTATTAGTTTTATTTTAAACCAAATAAGTATTTAACCTAGGAGATAATAGAGTTAGTGAAAATCCTTCATTTTATTTATATATTTTATTTAATTAATTTAGTGTGACAATAATAAAGTAATTTTTCATTTAATTTTAATTATTTGATGAAGTATATTTATATTAATTAATTAATTAGTTGTTGGGGTATTTTTAGAGTGAACAATGATCAAGTCAATTTTGGTCAAAATTTAATCATTCACACTATATTTTATTTTTAATAGCATTTAATTATAGAACCATGTGTTTTCTATTTCACATCTACTCAAATGTGTAACAAACAAGAATAAGTACGTAAATTATATTATTCCAATTGAATATCTTATTGATGTGTGCAATTAATCTGAATGAGAAAAATTATTCTCTTTCTCTAATCAACTTCACTCTCCATTGGCAACATTATATTTTGTTTATCTTAAATATTTTCTAAATCACTCAAACAATCACCCAGATATTCCCTCTCTTTCTTGTGGAAGCTCTAAGCTTTTGTTCCTTCATCTTTATGAGGTTTTTCGTGGGATATGTAGTGTTACGTGGAAGAAAAGCGTCCAAGGTAAGGGCTTTTCCATATGCAGAGTTAGACTAGATATTAAATTAATGATTCTAAGATATTGATATGATGTCTGGATGTCTTAAAAGAAAAAGATTGATTTTTATTTTCGTTGTAAAGAAATTAACTATAACTCTTTGATTGTTTTATTTTATTTTTATATACCTCTATCTTGATTAAATTAATTATAGAGTATTATTTTTATTATTATACCTTGATAAATATATTTGTAGTGAAAATATTTAGTGTTTTACATGTTTTAGAGTATTTAATTATAAAGTTATAATTTTTATAATGATGTAATTAGTAATATGTTTATTATGATGTGTATTTGATTTTAAGTGTGGACTTTTGAATATTTTAAAATTAAAACTTGACTTTTATGAACAATATATGTGTCTTGAAGAAATGGATGAGAATTTTATATTTCTTTAATTTTCATAATATGAGAAAATTGATTATTAAATGCGTTAATGAATAGTCCATTTTTAGAATGCGGAAAACTTTAGAGTGGAGGGAATGAAATTTATGTTGCTATTGTAGTCTTGGTGATATGAGTTTTAATTGTTATCAATAATACGTAGTCAAATCGAATCTTATGGATCATTAAAATGAAAGTGGTGATTTTGAGATAATTGTTCACATGCATATTAGATGTGTTGAAGATATTGATCTTCTGTGATTAAAAAGTTTATTCTAAAATATTTTGTCTTTGTGGTTGCCTAAGTGGCTGGTGATTTGTGTTTTAGATATTGTTATCTTTGTGGTTGCCTAAGTGGCTGGTGACTTATGTTTTAAATATCATTATCTTTGTGGTTGCCTAGGTGGCTGGTGATTTGTGTTTTAAAAATTGTTATCTTTGTGGATGCCTAAGTGGCGGGTGATTTGTGTTTTAAATATTGTTATCTTTGTGGTTGCCTAAGTGACTGATGATTTGTGTGATTGTTTAAGTGAGTGGTGTCATGTACTTTTTGAGCATCATTATCATTTCATAACATATCATATGCATCTTTGTGGACGCCTGTGTGACTGGTTTAATTTTTCCCCATTGGTATGGGTGACTTCTGTGTGGACGCCTGTGTGACTGGTTATATCCGGATCATATATGTTTATGAGCATGCATAACTTATATACATTTTATTGTTATTTTTATTTTGATTTAATTATTTGCTCTACAGTTGTTACTTATTTATATACATTTTATGACTTTTGATATATCTTTGAGAACTATTAAATAATCAATTTCTTTAAATCTTTTATTACTAATTATATTCATATTTTATGGTTGTTATTTTATCATTTGGTTTAATTTTTGTTGTGGGATGAACTGACCCCTTACACCAACATTTAGGTACTATTGATCTCAAAGAGTTGCATAAATGATGTTTGATTGGTGCACGCACGTGGGAAAATGGGACTTTTATTTAAAAATAATATTTTATATTACTAAAATTTTTGTGGTACATTATAAAGTTATTTACTCGTCATAATTAACTTTTAATAGAAATATGGAAGTGAGATTTTATTCCAATTGAATGTTCTTAAATTCAGTCAACATTGTTCTTTTGAATTTTGTAAGACCCGTAATTTTAAAGTGTACTTTATGTATTTTGGTGTATTTTTGGTATTGAACTCGGAGGCTTTTTAGCCAAAGTTATTAATATTTTGGAGTTTATATGACCAAAAAGATATTTTGATGTCCGATTAGAATTACTCTTCGATGAATAAATTAAATTAACTGTGGTGAATCTTTTACGAATAGTTTAAGGCGTTATGGGTGAAAGGGTAATTTAATAAATATCTAAAGATTTTGAGATATTTGTTAATTATAATTAATATATATATATGTGTGTGTGTGTGTGTTTATATATAAAGAAAAGGAAAGGAAGGAAAAGGAAAGAAAAGAAATATAAAGGAAGGAAAAAGGAAGAAAGGAAAAGCAAAGGAAGGAAAACATAAAATTCTTCTTCTCCTCTGCCTCGCGTGACCCCTTCTTCTCCCTCCCTCCATTTTCATTTTCGTTGCTTCTTTAAGCTCAAGAATAGAAACCCAAGGCAGAGTGGGTGATAGGACAAAGATTTCTCAACTTCACTCTTCCTCTTTGATTCGAAAACGAAGAAAAACGGTATTAGGGATTCAAACACAAACCTTCCCGTTTCATCTAGATCTAAGCCTCCTTTCAAGAAGTGATAGAAGGGAAGGTTGCTCACCTCCGTGCTACGGTGCTAGTGGACCAACTTTGGAAGCGGCGTTGCGAGCGGAAAATTTACCTGATTTACTCACGGTGTCGTAACCGCACGTTAAAGCTAACGCGAATGTAAGGGCTCCTTCCAAACTTTTAGTTTGCATTTACGGAATTACTTGTGGTTGTGTGGAAAAGAATTTGTTAGGGTTAAAGCGTTGATTTGGGGAAAAACGAATTAATGCTTTATGGGTGAAATTCTAATGTAGGGTTTTGGTGATATTGATGAATGTTTCATGGAAAATGAACTTACCTCATTTATGTATGACTTTGAGTAAATGAAATTGTTGTGTTTGAGTGATGGATTGTGTTGATTTGTTTCGTCGTATTTGATGTGTTCATAATTGATAATTATAGAATTTGAGATGTGCTTTGTGTGGTTTGTGGGGAAAAATGATTTGGTGTGAATTATGGATTGAATGTGAAAGTATGTTTGGGTTTGTTTTGTGTGGAATTTGAAAACCATTAAGTTAAACGAGTATTAAGAATGGGGAATCTTTTAATGTCTTATTTACTTAATGTGTGTTTGTTTTGGAAAAATCATTTAAGTTAAATGAGAATTAAGAATGGAGAATCTCTTAATGTCTTGTTTACTTAATGTTTGTTTTGAAAATCGTTGGAGTTAAAATATTATTAAGAATGGGGAATATCTTAATATTTCTGTTTGCTTAATATGTGTTTGTTTGTGAAAATCATTAAGTTAAATGAGTATTAAGAATGAGGAATCTCTTAATATCTGCGTTTACTTAATGTTGTCGTAAAAATGATTTTGTGGAGAAATGAATTGTCGAGTCAAGGTGATGCCATGTGATTTGTTGGTTCATCTTGTCTGTGTTGAGATTGTCCCGCCAAGGTGATGCCATGTGATTTGTTGGTTCATCTTGTATGCGTTGGGATTGTCGAGTCAAGGTGATGCCATGTGATTTGTTGGTTCATCTTGTCTGTGTTGGGATTGTCGTGCCAAGGTGATGCCATGTGATTTGTTGGTTCATCTTGTCTGCGTTGGGATTGTCGAGCCAAGGTGATATCATGTGATTTGTTGGTTCATCTTGTCTGCGTTGGGATTGTCAAGTCAAAGTGATGCCATGTGATTTGTTGGTTCATTTTGTCTGTGTTGGGATTGTCGAGTCAAGATGATGCCATGTGATTTGTTGGTTCATCTTGTCCGTATTGGGATAGTCGAGTCAAGGTGATGCCATGTGATTTATTGGTTCATCTTGTCCGTATTGGGATTGTCGAGTCAAGGTGATGCATGTGATTTGTTGGCTCATCTTGTCTGTGTGGGTATTGCATTGAAACTGTTAAGCGGTATATTTTGAAATTGTGTGTAAGTGTGTTGATTCAAGTTTATGATTGAGTGTTTGAACTTGAGATGTCATTATGATTGTGTTGATTATGCTAAGTGTCACGTTTTGGAATTGTGTGATAGCGTGTGGATTTTCAAAACTATTTCGAAACTCATGATGTTGTAGTGATTGTGTTATAAGTGTTAAGTGTTAAGATTTGGTATTATGTATGAATGTATTTGAGTTGGTTTATGTATTTTTGAAAGAATAAGCAGGGAAATCGATTTACCCAATCGATTTGATGAGTTACAGGAGCTTCATAAATTTGACAAAATCGATTTACCCAATCGATTTTGTAATATGTTTTTCAAAACCACTTAAGAAATCGATTTAGCAAATCGATTGGATTCATTACAGGGGCTCTGTCTTTCACGAAATCGATTTCCCCAATCGAGTTGCTGAGTTACAGGGGCTCAGTCTTTCACGAAATCGATTTGCCCAATCGATTTGGCCATCCAGGAACTCAGCCATTTTCACGAAATCGATTTGCCCAATCGATTGATGTAAGTCCAGAGTTCAATTTTCACTAGAAACTTTCAGGAAATCGATTTACCCAATCGATTGGCTCAGTGGAAAATCTTATTTTGAGTTTGATAATTGATTGCTCAATTAATTTATCAATGTTTTGTTCAGTTATGTATTACTTGATGGATTGAGAACTCTATTTGATTTCATTTATATTTGGCAAGCATTATATGAACTTTTAGCATATGGAAAATCCTTTTAAGGTGCATGCTTAGTTGAGAGGATATTTTGTGCATTTAAAAACTTAAATGTTATGTGTTAATTGTTAATTTCGGTTGGTGACCCTTTACAACTATTGTGGAAATCTGGGCTTTGCCCTCATATGAGAGACAGGATGATCCTACCGGTTCGTACCCTATGGATGGGAATATAGATGGGCATGCTTGATTGGAGCTACGTTAGGAGGATCTCACGGGGCGCGTGGAGATCACTCAGGGTGTTTAGTTGTTTTATAAAATGATCAGACTAGGTTGACACAGAGGGAACAACTGTCTTTCTTTTGGGTTGCTTTTATTTTTAAACTGGAAAACTGTACCACTTTTGTTATGTAAATATTTTGAACTCATATTTTGATAAATTTTTCCGCTGCTTGTAAATTATAATGACTTAATTATTTATCCAAAGGTGTTACCTTATTTAATTCTTTGTTTTATTTTAATTTCATTTGAAAAAAAAAAAATACACCCTCGCTATGAAAAACTGGGTGTTACAAATTTCACTTAAAGATAATTTATTTTATTTTGGAACATAAATAAATATCGATCTAATCACTGTAATATTAATTTTGTAAATGAAGAAATAAATAATATTTTAGTAAATTGCATTATCTTCTTCTAAAAAATAATATATAAGTCATTTTCTAACGCATCTTCAAATTTTTACATGATGAATTATTCATAAGAAAAAAAAAATTATAGTTGTTTCTAAAAGAAAATAAATATTTTTAAGTAATATTTGAATAAAAAATTTGGGGCGTTACAAGTGGTATCAGAGCATTAATTCTCGGACCTTGTGGGTGAATGTGTCGTGTATGTTGTATGACTTGTGACGTTGTTTTGTGTTATTTGTTCGATTTTCTAAATTTTGAATTTTATTAATTACTTAATATTTTAATTATATGTCATTGATTGTGTAACGTTCTTGAAATTGAATTTTATTAATTATTTAAATTTTTATTATTATCATTAATTGTGTAACCTTTCTGGATTTGAATTTTACTAATTACTTAAATTCATATTATATGCCATTAATTATGATATTGTTTAGTTTTTTAATCATTGAATTTTATTAATTACTTAAATATCATTAATTGTGTAACGTCATAATTTTCGTAATTTAATATATAACTTAAATATTTTGAATTTTATTAATTATTTAATATTTTAATTATATGTCATTGATTGTGTAACGTTCTTGAAATTGAATTTTATTAATTATTTAAATTTTTATTATTATCATTAATTGTGTACACACTTAACATCCGTCAAAAGCACATAATAACATCACATTAATTATTTACGCGCATATATACGTAAAATCGTCTAAAATCTTATTCTATTAATTATAATACTATTATTTTTAAAAAAATACATAAAATAATAAAATATAATATTTATTATCCCGAATTTAGTCAAATATGTACAAGAGTAACACATCATAGAAAATACACATAAAAAATTAATCATAAAAATAATCAATATATATTTAAAATAATTTTAGCACCAAATTAATTATCTAAAATCATATTTAATTAATAAAATTGTATAATATTTGGAGTGTTATAGTGAGTTCTGGATTAATACCAATATTATTCCCATCATTATCAGCGTCGTCCATGACATTGTCATCATCTTTCTGTCTAAATTATTTTTGCAATATGGGGCGATAATTTCCTAGTGGCCGGATGATGGTATGCAGACAATGGTGTTGAACAAGTTTTCTTAAACATGGATGGTGACGATGATCCAAAAACAGTTGAAGTAGAACGATAAAAATTCAAGGAGGCATATATCGCTGGAAGTCATGTTGAAGTGGTGATTGTGAGTAACTTTGCAGCATATTTTCATAAAATCGTGATAATGTTGGGAAGAATCAGATTATAAAGATGGTCTTCAAAAGTTGTATTGATGTTCCACATCTTAATGAATTATTGATGATGTTTTGGCCATGATACATCTGAGTTTTCCCGCATGATACATCAGACCTCCAATCAATTTCATGATATCATGTTGTGCAATTCCAACTTCATTTACATGGCTAATGGGGGTGGAGTCTATGCCCAATAAATACTCACAAATTTCTTGCCAATTATCATGTGATGATTCAACACATCTTCTAGTGTAATAATGACTTCTCCACATGGGAAAGTGGAAAAAAAGTGTGTTTCTTGTCTCCATCTTTGATCAATGTAGTATTGCAATGTTGCTCTATATATTAAGTTAATTATTCTTTCATCTAGTAATCCCTAGCAAATGGAAAACTTGTGCCTTGGGTGGATCAAGTTTTCAATACCATTCCATACTGATGTCGATCTATGATTGTCTTACAAACGCAAATATGATTTATCCATTGGGTCTTATACAAATCGTTCCATATCTATTAATTAAGTGGATAAAGATAGTTTTTTTTTTCTATGAAACAAAGAGAGTGTTATCAAGAGTGAACTATAGAGAGTCAATGGAAAGAGAGACTTGATAGTAAACTGAATTAACAAGGTTTTCATGTGTTGGAATACTGAATTAACAAGGTTTTCATGTGTTGGAATTCATGGGGTAAACTAAGAACAAAATACTTTTCCACATATATTAAAAAATGCAATAATTAAAAAAAAAATTGTTTATCAAATTATCCTTCTTGACTATTGTTGTTTTTCCTACTATCATAAATACAAAGTAAAATTAATGTTTTGAAAATAGTGTACATTGTAATAATTGAAAGGTACAATTAAAAATAATAATTAAAGTTCTATTGACAATTGAGAATGACATTCATTATGAGATATAATGTTCTAGTTAAAGTGACACTTATTATAAGACTCATGATGTAGTAGAGAATAATATATATCAAATAAATAAAATATTTTCTTATAATAGTATTCATGGTATAAATAAAATTAATCTATTATCATGAAAATAGTATCCTATCACGTGAAAGTGAGAAAAGTGAAGGAAACCATGTGTACTGCTAGCTTTACTCTTATGACATGCTTGCTACATACTAGACATGCCAAGTGATGAGAATATGTGAAGGAAAATCAAATAAATAACAAGCATGACAAATAATGAGATAATTGAGGGAACTAGTGCATGCCATAATACTAAATAAAGGAATATATGTTTACCGGGTATCAATGAAGAAAACATCAAAGGAATATATTCTAGAATTTGTAAACTCAATGATTTCACGAGATTTCCATTCATTAGTTTCATCCCTAGTTTTTCACTATGTGCTTCCTATAGTCCAAACAAATCCTAGCATATATATTCACTAAATCTTTAATTGCTAAGGTACAACCTCGATACGATTACACAATAACTTATTGAAAAATTGTGGCTTTGAAAAATTGTGTTGCCTAGAATTGTACAATTACACAATAACTTAATGAATGAATGCAATCCAAGATACTATTCCAGATACAATTGTCAAATACCATACTTCACCTTGAATTGTACAATGTCATGAAATCTGAAAACTTAACATTCGACCGTATCTTTTAGGCATTTAAAGTTTAAACCATGCATTGAAGGATTTGAATTCCGTAAACCACTTAATTCCTGACTAGACTATAGCCCGCACGCTGCGCAGATATTAATAAATTTTATAAGTTTTGTAAGTAATATTTTATGTATTATAAATATAATTATCTTATAATATTACTTGATTGATTTGTAATAATTGAATATGATTAGGAAAATAAAAATGAGACAAAATTATGTTTATCACAATCATCTAATTTAATTTTTAAAACATTTTATAAAATTCGTATGATAATTTATTATATAGAATAATTGTTTGACTCATTCTATTAATTTATTTTTCAACATATAATGGTACTTGCATTTATTTGATAAAATAAAATGTAAAATACAAACCCAAAAATAAGATGTAAAAATTTAAAAATATAATTGACTATTTAATGTTTTTATTTTAAAAAAATATTAATATTGAATTATATTGTAGCGTAGTCTAAATTTATTTGTTTTATTAATATGATATTTTAATTCTGAGCATGAGAAGTTGTTGTAAAAAAAATTATTGAATATATTTCATCAAGAGTTTGTAAACAAAATATATATAATAGATAATAGTTTTTAATAATTGTAGGTAACTTTTTTAATAATTTTTCGAATATTCGTATTTTATTATTATTATTAATAAATTTGTATATTTTCTATCAAATAGAATATATATTTTTATTTTACAAAACATTACTAAAAAAATTAATTGACATAAATTAAAAGTAACTATAAATAGATTAACATTAATAATTGAATTTTTAACGTATAAAATTATTACTCACCATAAGTGGAATAATATAATTGTTCATAAAAGAAGAATGAGAATTAGATAAAGAATGAGGATTAGGTAATATAATTGTTCATAAAAGAAGAATGAGGATTAGAAAATAAACAATTTCAGTTTGTGTTCTGTTTGGAGATTATCATCTCCTTCCATTCATAAAAAAGAACATGAACATTTCCCATTGGTTTGCATTCATAATCAAATTTATTATACAAACCGTGTTAAAAACAAGCTTAATAAATGCTTGATATAATTAATACGCTAACAAAAAGAGAATACAAGGGAAATTAATTCCTCAAGCTTATTGCATACTTTATTATTTATAAGCTAGTGATCAGAATCCTCATCATGTAAATTTATACTTTTATAAAGTAGGAGGAATCCATATATAACCATGTGTTTGAACATATCCAGCTTTTTCTAATAACTCATCTGCTTCTGCAGGACCTCTACTTCCTGCCTTGTAAGGTATTGGATTCAACTCCCCTCTATCAATTTTGTGTAAAAGTGGGGTGAAGATCTTCCATGATGCCTAATAATAAGAACCAAATATATGGTTAACTATAATCATACCAGTTTACTAAATGGTCCAGTTTTAGGAACCGAACCAAATCATATATTTGGTTTGGTTTATGAACCGACCATGCACACCTCTAGTTGCAATAGTCTATAAAACATGTTATAATCTTCTTACCTTCAATTCGTCTCTGCGAACAAAATGTTGTTGATCGCCTCTAATTCTGTAAAACAGATTCCATTCTCATTGTTAAATAATGATGAATGTATGATCTATTGTTAAGTAATGCATGCAGTTCTACTTATTCGAAGTAAATTATCAATTTAGTTAGGCTTATATAAAATTAGCAAATTTTTGAAATGAGTCTTGAAATTAAAAAAAATTTAGCCCCTCGTGACAATTTTAGTCACTAAACTCCCTTCCTAGAATAAGTAAACATGATCGAGAATTTTTAATTTCAGTCATCATTTTATAATTTAATTAAGTTCACAAACTAAATTTTCTAGCGTTTAGAAATACAATTTCTATCAATTATTCCTCGATAAACTCATGTTTTTTATATGGACACTAATTTACTATATTGATATAATGCTGATTGTAAAGTTGATCATGAACACAAGTCCTATTTCACAAGTCTTGTAAGCTTGAATTAAGGAGTGATAATAAATGTGAATAAGGAAAAAGAATATACGTGTCAAGAATTAGACGTTCGTAAGCCTCAGGAATGGTTATTCCTTGATATCGTTGCCCATATGACAAGTCTAGTTCACTTTGAACTGCCGACATCTCGAGGCCAGGTTGCTTGACCTGCATGCAAGACAATAAACTAGTCAGTTCACTCTAAGAAATCAGGTCAAACATTGTGTGCAATATCGATAATCCAAATCCGAATGATTAACATACCGTAAGCTTCATGTAAATAGCTTCAAAAGGTTGTAGGCGGATAACAAATTCATTTCTCCCTTGTGTTTTACCTACAAAAATTTACATTACGATTTTCTGTTAGGTTAATCTTTTTAGGTATCTCTTATCAAGACAATGAAATGATACACCAAGCCATATGTCACTTTCGCTTTTAAGATTGATGTAGAGAATAGACAATATATGCATAAAAAAAGCATGGTATAAAGAGAGAACACCAAATATGTCATAAGGTATAGTATAGTCCATACTCCTGAAAATATCACCGGGAACATCCTTGAATTGAACCCGAATCTCCGCCTTTCTAGAATTTAGGGCCTTTCCTGCTTTCATAATGAAAGGAACACCTGATACCAAAAAGTAATTGGTCAATGCTTATTTGAGCTTATCTATTGGCAAAAGCACTTGTGAGATTGTTTGGCAGAGTTTATGGAAATAATTTATAAGATACCCATAAACTCTCCAAGATGACTTATTAAAACAGCTTAAAACTTATATGAAAACAATTTGACTTTATTTTATCTTATTCTATAGAAATAGCTTATATATAAAGACTTGTATTATAAGCTCTTAGACTATGAGTTTTTAATTAATTTGTTTATCCAAGCAAGGCTGTACTTCACTTTCCAAATTGTAAAGCGCAAAAAGAAGTTGAAGGTCTAGTATTATATATCTTCAAGAAGGAAACGTTGGGAACATTAGCATACCTTCCCATCTTTCATTGTGTATCCTCAGGATCGCAGTTGCAAAAGTTGGAGTGTTTGACTGGTCAGGTACAGTTGGATCATCTCTATAGCCTTCATATTGTCCAAGAACAACCTCATCATCTCTAATAGGGAGTACTGACTCCAGAACCTACAATTTTCAACGCAGCAAGGAAGCATTATACTTTAAAGACGAATGTGTCGTGACCAGTCTCAAAACTTGATAAACAGAGAGGCATAATAAAATGAAAAGTTTCAAGGTATGAGTTGATAAAATATCCCCCTTTGATTGCTTTGTATCAAGATCCGACACGAGACATAGGATACAATGACAGAAGAGGCTAATGATTTCCAGAAAATTGAAATGCAAAAGTCACACCTTTACTTTCTCGTCCCGAATATGCTCAGGCTTGAGAGAAATGGGTTTTTCCATAGCAATCAAACAAAGAACCTGAGTTGGTACAAAATATGCAACAATTTTATGTAGTTGACAATACACAATAATAACTACTGCAATGTCAAAATCAAATCTATTTCATTATAAAATCAAAGCCTTACCTGCAACAGATGGTTTTGAATAATATCTCGAATAATTCTGTCAAATAAAAAGAAATACATGAATATGAATTCTTAAAAATTTCAACAACTGTGGATGCTTAGGAATAAAGATTTGATAGTTTGATTTACAATAATAGTGGCAAAAGTAAAATATGTATACAAAAACTTGTTTTTTCAATATCATGTTAGAATATTATTATTAGTAAAGAAAATATTATATTATATTATTATCATTATAGCATGTTATTATAAGAAGAGACTAAGAAACTGACCTGTGGTCAGTTTTGGTAACGGCTATGGCAGTTTATTTATGTGTCAAAGGTAATTATTTTATGTATAAATAAGGGAAAGAAATCTATGGGTTTGATTATCTTGGCATTTGTATTTGATTTGGGGGCCTATAAGGCACTGGAGAGTTCTGGATCTCTCGAATAGCCAGAGAACATAACTGTAATATTCATCAAAACTTCACACATACCCATATTGGTCAAAATATCCACCGCGGCCTTCAGTTCCAAAATCCTCTCTAAAGACAATCTGCCATAGAATTAACACCCAAACTCAAGTTTCAATTTGTTGCATAACAAAAGATTAAAAGGATAAAATTTTACATGATCATACAAAAAACAATAGAAAAGACACTGAAAGATATAATGGAACAAACTGTCGGGTGGGCTTTTACCCAACACAAACTATAGATTACCAAAGTTCATAAGCTATGAAGCACAAACACTGACACAACATTGACACGACATTGACATGTCAACACCGATAATAATTTAAGAAAATTTATTATTTGAATGTAATCCATTTGTCAGTGTTATGTCAGTTTTTGACACCGACACGTGTCGGACACCAGGACATGTGTCACATGCCTTTAATCAGAAGTGTAGGGGGTACAGAAATCAAGTCTAAGTAATCTAAACCTGAATTTGCTACATATACATTCTCACCTGCACATTATCAATGTTGTCGCGGTTCCAAAGAGGCAAGAAGAAACGATTTGCAAAACGAAGTACTAACTGCGAACATAAGTCATATTACTACAAAGGACAAGGTGGAATTCATGAAGGAAAAAAAAAGAAGCCATTATATATTCATTTGTTACCATGTTCTGCACTAGTTCCTTTCCCAAGTAGTGATCGATACGATAAATTTGTGGTTCCTCAAACAATTCTCCGATCTGAGTACTGAGTTCTTCTGCAGATTGTAAATCCCTACCAAAAGGTTTCTCAACAACAACACGTGTCCATCCACCAAGCTCAGCTAATAGAAGGAAGCATCATTTGAAACAAACCAATTTTAGATTTCTGAATAATAAACAGGAACCAAGAAAAGCAAAAATTTTAAAACTATAAATCACAACATCTTACATTTATTCATGCAACAAGTCTTGATCATCTTGCATACAGATGGATACACTGATGGTGGAAGTGCAAGATAGAAAAGCCTCCGAGATGAACCCTCTTTACTATTTTTCAAAAATTCATGCTCCGAAATCTCTTTATCCAACAACCGAAAGCCATCCTCAGAATCATAAGAACCACTAACATATTTAATCTATAAGAGAAAGGGAGACAAAAAACGATTGTTTTAGAACAATCAGATTTTTGATACAAGGCATCATCACAGAAATAGAACTTTGACAAATGCTCATAGACAGGAAGAGCTAACCAATTGTAAAAACTTTGATACATGGTCTAACTGATTGCGGGAAGCACCTTTCTCAGGAACAAGATAGCTGCATATCAAACCATAAGTGTTAATATCACAAACTTTTAAAACAACAACCACAGTTCAAAAGAAAATAGATACGAAAAAAACACAAACGGAAGTGTACCCACTCGTGCGACCTACCCACCAATTACTAACTATGAGCCATACTCAACACAAACAGTTGAAACATGCATTTACATGAACTGATAAGATTAGGTAGGATAAAGCTTGGGCGGAAAAATTTTATCGAACAATTTTAGAAAGAAGCAGGGAGCGGAAAATTCATGATATGCAGTTCACAAAACAAAGTTGTTGACTACAAAAAGATCAAGATTCGTAAAATATTTTGGATAAACTATTTATGTAATTCAAAGAACACAATTGAAATTGTAAACACATTAACTAATATAATTAACACCAACAGGTATGGAGTAGCAGGATGCAACTGACATCCATAGAAAGCATTTTATTACTTATTTCAGAAATCATAGAAAATACAACTGCTTTTTTTTTTCGAAAAATATTCTCACCTGTGCAATCTGTTTCTCAATTCATCATCAGAGATCTTTGTCCTTGCATAGCCAAAAATATGAACTTCATCAGATGGCAATAGTCCCTGAAAATCAACAACCATAATGTTAGTTCTTTAAGGGGAACAATAACAATAAGAAAATACTCCAGATAGTCTTCATCAAAAAATGACTTAAGATAAGACACCTAATAATAAATTAACATGTAGAATACAGGAATATAATAAAAAAGAATCAAGGAATTCTTGATCAGAAATCACAACATCAGTTAATCCAACATTAACATTCAATATATTTCTTCATTTACTTTGCCAAATCACACATTGATCAGCGTGATATACAGAGATACTCCATCCGTCCCTAATTACAAGCACCATTTGAAAAAAAATGGTCCTTAAATATAAGTCCCTACAGAAGTAGGAGATGCATTTATTATTAGTTTCTGAACATACTCTGATTAGTACTATGGATTTGGAGTACATGTAGTGTGACTACTGATCTCAGTTGTCCAATCAAGATCGGACAATTCAAAATTTAAGGTAGATTTTGATTTTTAACAAAAACTCTCATCTTAAAATCTTGATCTTCTTATCTTGATTGGCCAGCCGACATATGACAATTAGGTGCAGTCACAACACTTACTTGCAACTGCACAGAAACCTGATCCCTAATTTATCATGAAAGTCGAAAAGTCAAAGTTGGAAACATACACATCGATGTACAATTGGTATTTTAGGAACATCAACATATAAAATGGACACGTTAAATCTACTAACTACTTTTCTTCATATTTGTGAAAAATAAGCGAAAAGTACTTATGAAAAGGGACATAGAGAGTATTGTTATGTATTGTTTTACCTGTTTATATAGGTGGAAAAGGGCAGGAAACGTCTTCTTCTTAGCAAGATCACCAGAAGCACCAAGCACAACAATAGAGAGTGTCCCAGTTTCAAGTACCTCTCTTGCTAAAGGAGATTCAGTTCCAAAGCTATCTCTTTTTTCAATATGCCATTCACTTGTTCCCATTCTCTAGCCGTATTACTCAGCAATATATTGCTTCTG
Source organism: Cicer bijugum (assembly GCA_037974875.1). Lineage (NCBI taxonomy): Eukaryota > Viridiplantae > Streptophyta > Magnoliopsida > Fabales > Fabaceae > Cicer > Cicer bijugum. Next base: position 12,200,617 of record JBBPBT010000720.1, on the reverse strand, counting down.
TGAACTATCTACTATCTGATAATAATCAAAAGAAAATAAGCAATTATCCTAAAATCACTTTGTTAACATATCCGGACACACCTTCTCTCAGAGGTGTCAGTACTACATAGATCATAATATAATATAGGTTAAAAAGCAAAAATAGACATGAGAACAGAAAAACATGAGAATGTAGAATCAAACAAAAAATCATAATTCATACAGTAACAGACTTTTTGTCATGAAGTACAAAATCTCAATTACAATCCAAAGAAAAGAAAAGAAAAAAACAAAACACCCCTTTTAACTATATCATGTTTCAAAACTGACCCAGAAAATAAAAATCTAAAATTCAGGAAAGTGTTTGACAAGTTTTTGGCAAAGTACATATTCAGTAGAAAGTAGGTAAAGAAAGAGGCAAACCACAGTACAGCAAGAGATTGCAAATGGATCAAACAAAATCAGATTCAAAGATGATGTAAAAAGAGTGATCCATCAAAAACCAAAAGACAGACACATTAAAAAAAGAGGAAGAGGTAGCTAAAACAGTACCTGGTTATGTTGTTTGTGCAGAGTTAGTTTTGGTAGTACTTAAGAGAAGTTGTTAGTTGTGATGTAGCTAGCTTCCTTCAATCACCAACTCCCTTCCACTCCTTAGTCAATTCAATTGTTGTCACTTGTCAGCTAACCGGTCAGCGATGCCATGCTCACGCATTTCTTTTGTAAAAAATAACAATTTGTTTGACTCACTTTTTGTTCTCTTTCTCTTATATATATTGTTCATTCTTATTCCTCAAAATAAAATTAAATTAAAATGTGAGATTTAGTCAAATAGTTTTTTTCCTTTTTAATTGAAATTATAAAAGGATAAAATTTATTTAGTAGACTATTTTCTAAGATGTTGTTTTAAAAACTTTTGATCTTTTTCTCTTTTCAAAAACAGAAAAACAAGTATTCTTTTAACTGTTTTGCTTTTTCTATTCCAGTTTGGATTCTCCAAAAACTACGGAAAAAAAGAGCCAATTTTTGGTAATGACACTTTTATAAATAAATGAAGAAATTACATTCCTGTCTAATAAAGAAAGAAATCTTTACTATACAATTACTAGTTTACTAGTTTAAAGAATAAAGAACATTTTAATCCAAATTTTCTCAACTATGAATCTCAACATACCAAACTTACATGGTAATGTTAACGGTGAATAAT
>JBBPBT010000720.1:12182872-12199105 GCA_037974875.1 Cicer bijugum | reverse complement strand
TCTCAATCAACTTAACTTGTACATGCGAATTTACGTAAAAATATGCGTCTATGTTATTTAAAGTACACGTGTCATGTTTCTTGTCTGATAATTATTTAATGCATTTTTTCAAATTTTGAAATATTTTTATAATCTTAATGGAATGAAAATCAATGCAAAAAAACGGAATTGTAAACTATAAAATACAGAATATATTGTAATTTTAAAGAAAAAAATGGAATTTATATACATAAATATATGCCCTAAAAGAATTCTTATCATTTTTCTAATAGCTTTTAATTTGTTTCCTAATCAACAATCATGTTATAAAAAGAAAATAATGAGATTCATCAATTTCACACTTGAATATGGTTGATGAATTATATCTTATCTCTTTTATGGGTGTATATCGGGTTGAATTAGATCAATTTTTACAAAATTTGATATTTGAATCAATCGATGATTGCTAGTCTTTGGGTTAGGTTGAATTCTAAATCCGTATTTTTTTATTTAACTCAAATCAAAATGATCCGAAAAAAATATGTTGGATTGATTTGACGGATTATACATAAATAGTAACATGTTTTTTTATTTTATGAGAGAAACATAAGTAACGATAGTAACAATTTAATTGAATAAAAATATATTTAATATTTGAATGTCTTATAAACTAAAAAATTTCAATTATATAATGCAATTCTTTAATAAAGCCAACAACCTCTCACACAAAAATAAATCTAACAATCTTCAAATATATAAATAAATTCAACAAACTTTAAATACGTTACTTTTATCATTATAGAGAACCCACCAACCATTTTAGTTTACTCATTCCAATAGTGGATCTTGAACTAAAACATTGGAGTAGTGAAATTTTTAAAATTTTAATAGATAAATAAAAAATATAATATTATATTGTATATAAGAATTTTAAGATATGTAAATTTATAAAAATAAATAAATAAACATATTAAAGAGGTGTAGTAAATCAAATTTTTAATCATTTTCACGTGCGCTAAATGAAATGAAAATCAATGTGTTTATAAGTAGAAATAAAATCTAAAACATATTGTAATTTTAAATAAAAAAGAAAATAAGAAATTGGAATTTATAAACAGAAATATATGTCCTAAAGGTATCATTTACTGAATCGCTCTTAATTTATTTCCTAATTAACAATCATGTCATAAAAGAGAAATAATAAAACATTCATCAATTTCACCGTTGAATATGGTTAATGTATTATGTCCCGTATATCCAAATCCAAACAAAACATTGATCAAATAAAAAAGCTGCAGCTCAAAATTTTAAAATATAACATATATTAATAGGTCAAATTAATATAGTATTTTAGGAAGGTTATTACTTTTTTTTAGGAAGAAAGTAATTAATTATAAAACATTAGTAGGTGATAGTAAAAGTATATTATACTTTAACTTTATTTCCAATTATCCCTTCTTTTGTTATTCTTCTTTGAATGGTAAGACATGAGAAGTCTTATGGATTCAATATTAGATATATATTCAGTACAAAATTCAGCAGCTTTTTTCGACAGTGTACCGTTCAACAATACAACATTCTAGTCGACTTTTACTTTTTACGTATTTTTTTAATATTTTCATATATCGTTCTATCGTATACTTCCATCTCATATAAGCTGACCCACAAAGTTGTGTCTCCTTAACAAGATGAACAGTGAGGTGAACCATTGTATCAAAAAACGAGGGTGGGAAATACATTTCTGTTTATAAATACATTTCTCTTAGTTTATAAATTCCAATCTCAATTTAATGTTTCGATGAAAACAAATAAAAAGTTAATTAAGAATGTTAATTATGATTCTAAATGTTATGTTAATTTAACTTGTGCTTTTGAGTGAATTTAATCAAGCAAAGCAACGAAAACAACAACAAGAACACTAAAATAGAGAAAGAGCACCAGCCTAAAAAAAGTTCATCACAGCATGTTGTTCAAACTTTTTCTACATCTTTATCAAAGAATCTGCCCATGAAATTTGGTCATATCTAATCAGTACATGGCAACAAGTAGGATTCATCCAAGCTCAAAAAGGCTATTTGATCTCAAAATTAAAAGGACTCAAAGTTGGACAAAAGTCATGACAGCTTGAAGAACTCCAAAAATTCAAAAGTCAAGAAAGCTCAAACAATCTTGACATATGACAAGAAAATCACAAAGGAAATCCAGGATGATCAAAACGGGAAATTCAGAATGATTATTTAAGCTCAAGAACGTTCATTCTAAAAACCAAGAACGTTTATCGTTCTCCGTTTTCTGCACATCAACAGCAGCCTTGCATTCTCTCTGTTTCAGCCTGCAATTCTTCTCTATTCTTCTCTAGCTGCACTCAAGACTCGAGATGGAAAATGTATCATACAAGATCAATGAAGGAACATCAAAAACGCTGTCAGAAAAGTACAGGACTACTTTAAATGCTAAATCCAAAAGTTAAAAAAGGCTATGTCATAGCATGATTAGTTTATTTAAAAGTATTGCCTTAAATCAGGAAAAAAAAGCATGGCCTCTCCAACAAATCTTTCGTACTTATCCAGTGCATCTTCAACCTATAAATAGAAGGCCTTAATCAAGTATGAAAGCAAGAAATTCAAGTGCTAAGTAATCAACAATATACAATTACACTTAAGCTTGAAATTCTGCAAAACAGAGGCAATATCATTTTCTGCAATTCGCGAAACAGCTACTGCTGCAGATTCATATATCAACTGCGAAATTATCATTAGATCCTTTGTAAATAATCTATTCTCAAATAAGAGTTGAGCAATATCAGATTCTGTCAAAATCAATCATTTGTAAAAACTCAAACTATAAGAGTTTCTTTATAGTTTATTTAAGATTGCTTCCTATCAAAGTTAGATAGGTGTTATTATTGCTTTCTGGGTGGAAAGTAACTGAGGTGGAAATAGATCAAGGTTGATCTATACTAAGGTGTTGTAAGATCAAGAAGGTTACTTGCTTTTAAACACTTAGTGGAAAATCTCACAGTGTGAGGACTCGACGTAATCCCCGTTGGGTGAACCAGGATAAATCTTTGTGTGATATTCTCTTTCCTATCTCTCTCTTTATTATATTGATTTGATTAAGCTAAGTTAAAATATAAACTGATTTCTTGCTAATCTAGGAAAGTTCTCTGTTTTATCATAAAAACCAAGAACGTTCTCCGTTTTCTGTTTTCATAACCAAGATCATTCTTGAGTTATTTTCTTAAGTTTTATCAGGAATTTTTAAAAGGCGCATTTACAATTCAAACTCCCCTTTCTTGTAAATCAATATTTTTACTTCAATTGGCATCAGAGCTCGGTCTCTAGAAAGATTAAAAACACCTAACAAGTGTTAGAGAAAAAGATCTAGAAGAAAAATGTCAAGAAATAGGTACATTGCTGAAAGAATGTCATTATATAGACCACCTTACTTTAATGGCATTGACTACTATTTCTGGAAAAGCAAAATGCAGTTGTTCTTGAAATCTTAAGACATAGGAATGTGGCGCATCATTATAGATGGAAATTTCATACCAAGAGTTGACCAAAATGATTCAACCTCTATTGAAAAGAAAGAAGGAGATTGGACATCAGAAGAAAAATATAAGGTACTCCTAAACTAAAAAGCTCAATTATTCTTATCGTTTGCTTTAGTAGGGAAGAAAGCGAAAGAGTTGATGAATGCCAAACTGCTAAAGAAGTATGGGACACATTACAAACTCATCATGAAGGTACAAGCCATGTGAAAGAAACAAGGATTGATATAGGCATAAGAAAGTTTGAACTCTTTGAAATGAATGAAGGAGAAACCATTGATGAGATGTACTCAAGATTCACAACAATTGTAAATGAAATGCACTCCTTAGGGAAAGCATACTCAATATAAGATAGAGTCAGAAAGATCATGAGATGTCTTCCAAAAATATGGAGACCGATGGTGACAACCATTAGCTAGGCCAAGAATCTTGATGTACTCGGACTGGAGGAATTGATTGGAACATTACGAGCACATGAAGTGCTGCTACAAGAAGACAGACCAATCAAAAAGGGCAAAACAATAGGTTTGAAAACATCTCAAGAAAGTCCAGATGAGGACTCAGAAGAAATCGAACAAGAAGATGTTGATGAAGAAATAGTTTGTCTTACATAAAAGATACAAAGAATGGTGAGAAGAAGGGATCATATCAAAAAGGGATTTTCAAATCAAAAAGAAAACTTCAAAATAGAGGTAGACAAAAGTCAAATCACATGCTTTGGATGCAATAAACAAGGACATTACAAAACTGAATGTCCATTGAACAAAAGAGTACCAAAGAAGTTCCCTTTCAAGAAAAACTCCTTGATGGTGAACTGGGATGATTATGATGAAACAGAAACAGAGGAACATGAAGAAGCTAGCTTGTGTTTAATGGCAGATACTAAAGACAATGAGGTAATAAATTCTAAACCATGTCTTTTATGTGAACAAATTGAAAAGGATTTTGATAGCTTACTTAATGATTCAAATCTGCTTGTTCAAAAATGTAGCTCTTTAAATGATCAATTTTTAAAAGAAAAAAGGGAAAAAGAGAAAGCTCAGGTTATGATTGATGAACTAAAAAACATCATTCAGAACATGCAGGAATCTCATTTTAAGGAAACTAATGAATCTGAAAATCAAGAATGTTTTGCAACGAAAACGGAGAATGTTATCCTTTAAAAATGAAAATGAACTTCTTAGAAATGACTTGTCAAATTTTATTAAAGCTACTGAAACCTTTCAAAAAATCATGGGATCTCAAGTGGGAATATTTGATAAAACTGGTCTTGGTTTTGATAAAATTCAAAAAACAAAAATGTATGAAAACTTTTTTGTTTTGGAAAGAAAATAGGATAAAAGAAAAACCAAATGCTCTTACTGTAAAAAACTTGGACATCTGGAATTTGCTTGCTATTTTAGAAAAAGAGATGAAAAGATTGAAAGGAAAAAGCTTTTTAAAAAAGGAAACCATCCTGTCAAAAAAGTTTTGAAAAAGCTGCAAAACGGAGAACGTTCTCCATGTTGTTCTTAAAACCGAGAAAGTTCCAAAATGAAAGTTGAACCGTTTGCAGAAAATCTGGGAAAAAGGGAACAATCTGGAATATCAGCAAAATCAATTTCAAATCCATGTAAAACTCAGATTTTGAAACCTTATCGAAGATCAACAACAAAGTATTCCTATTTTTCAAAAAATGATCACTTTGAATCAACTTGCTATTTTAAAAAGAGTACAAGTTTTAAAAAATCTTCTAAAAGAAGATATACTAACCATTAAGGACCCAAACAAATATGGGTACCAAAATCATGACTAACTTGTGATGTAGGAACACCATCCAACAATCAAGAAAGAACATTGATACATGAACAAGGTATGCTCAAAACACATGAATCGAAAAGTATGGTGCCTCCTCTCATTAGAAAAATTTGGAGTATCTATAACTTTTGGAAACATTAAAGCTCGGGTGATGAAGAAGAATAACATTCTGGACAGCAGCAACATAATGCTTTCCAGGAAACTGAGATTGATAAAGAGTCTCGGTTTCATTCTCCTCTTAAAAAATGGAGAATGATAAAGGAAAAATCCAAGAGAACGATCAATTTAAGCAAAAAAGTTCATTCTGGAAGTACTACCAGAACATTCTGCAGAAGACAGAAACATTATCCACAAAAGCAGAACATTGTGCAGAAGAGCAGAAAATTGTGCATAAGAGCAGAAAATTGTGTAGAATAGCAGAACACTGTGCAGAAGAGCAGAAAATTGTGCAGAAGATTAGAACATTGTGTAAGAGAGCAGACCATTGTGCAGAAGAGCATAACATTATGCAGAAAAGCATAAGATTCTGCAGAAAAGAGAAACATTCTCCAGCAAAGCAGAATATTCTGCCAAAGACAGAAACATTCTCTAGAAAAACAGAGATTTCTACAGAAGAGCAGAATATTCTTCAGAAGAGCAAAATATTCTGCAGAAAAGCTGAACATTCTGCCAAATGTTCTTGACAATTTATATGCAACATTCAATCAAATCTAATGTTTTCTATTAAGATGATATGGTTGAAAAAACATCAACAACTTCTAAATGAGTTTGAACCATTTAGCTTTGGCACTCCTACACATATCTCACTATTGATCTTTCCTCCAAAAACATCTCATGATCAAATTATTGGAAGAATTAAATTGGAAGGATATGGTACCAAAGTTGCTGCTACTGGAGTCTTGATGAAAGTCAGCCATCAGATCAAAGAAATAGTAACAAGTATGAATGTTTGTCCTTTAGAAAAAGCACATATTCACATTGTCCTCTTCTTTGGATCTTATCAAGGTATATTCTGATCATGATTTAATTCATTCATGGAACTCAAAATTCTCCTTTTTATGCCCTTAAAATCATTTTTTATGTGAACAAATCTCTTTGATTGTTTTTGATAAATACAAACTTTTTTAGCATAAAAATGTTTTGTAAAGAGAGAAATTATATTTGACATGATATCACATTCATTTTGCTTCCCTTGCGCTCATTATCATGTTCAAATTAAAATATTGTCTGTTGTGAAAGAAGGCAAAAGAGCAAAGAGACATATTGCTGGAGTTTTGGAATTTTAAAATTTTAAAGGATATCAATTTCAAAATCTTAAGGGGGGAGTTTTTAGAAAATGTTATTTTTCTTAAAACTGAAATCTACTCATTATTTTCTATGTGTAGTATACATTTCCTTTGCATTCCCCAATCTTTTTGTGTTGACAAAGGGGGAGAATTATTTTAGATTTTATGTGTTGATTCAAAAATCTGAAGCATATTCTGAGGGGGAGATTTTAAGCTTTCTTTGATTAAAATTAGAATCAGAATTAAAATCTAAATTAACATGTTTGTCATCATCAAAAAGGGGGAGATTGTTGAGACAAAATCTCAATTTAATGTTTTGATGAAAACAAACAAAAAATTAATTAAGAATGTTAATTATGATTCTAAATGTTATGTTAATTTAACTTGTGCTTTTGAGTGAATTTAACCAAGCAAAGCAAATAAAACAACAATAAGAACACTAAAACAGAGAAAGAGCACCAGCCTAAAAAAAGTTCATCACAACATGTTGTTCAAACTTTTTCTACATCTTTATCAAAGAATATGCCCAGGAAATTTAGTCATATCTAATCAATACATGGCAAGGAACAAGTAGGGTTCATCCAAGCACAAAAAGGCTATTTGATCTCAAAATTAAAAGGACTCAAAGTTGGACAAAAGTCATGACAGCTTGAAGAACTCCAAAAATTCAAAAGTCAATAAAACTCAAACAATCTTGACATATGACAAGAAAATCACAAAGGCAACCAAGGATGATCAAAACGGGAACTCCATAATGATTATTTAAGCTCAAGAACGTTCATTCTAAAAACCAAGAACGTTTATCGTTCTCCGTTTTCTGCACATAGCAGCCTTGCATTCTCTCTGTTTCAGCCTCCAATTCTTCTCTAATCTTCTCTTGCTGCACTCAAGACTCAAGATGGAAAATGTATCATCCAAGATTAATGAAGGAACATCAAGGACGTTGTCAGAAAAGTACAGGACTGCTTTAAATGCTAAATCCAAAAGTTAAAAAAGGTTATGTCATAGCATGATTAGTTTATTCAAAAGTACTGCCTTAAATCAGAAAAAAGCATGGCCTCTCCAATAGCTCTTTCGTACTTATCCAGTGCATCTTCAGCCTATAAATAGAAGGCCTTAATCAAGTATGAAAGCAATAAATTCAAGGGCTAAGTAATCAACAATATACAATCACACTTAAGCTTGAAATTCCGCAAAACAGAGGCAATATCGTTTTCTGCAATTCGCGATGCAGCTACTGCTGCACATTCATATATCAGCTGCGAAATTATCATTAGATCCTTCGTAAAGAATCTATTCTCAAACAAGAGTTGAGCAATATCAGATTCTGTCAAAATCAATCATTTGTAAAAACTCAAACTATAAAAGTTTCTTTATAGTTTGTTTAAGATTGCTTCCTATCAAAGTTAGATAAGTGTTATTATTGCTTTCTGGGTGGAAAGTAATTGAGGTGGAAATAGATCAAGGTTGATCTATACTAAGGTGTTGTAACATCAAGAAGGTTACTTGCTTTTAAACACTTAGTGGAAAATCTCATAGTGTGAGGACTGGACGTAACCCACGTTGGGTGAACCAGGATAAACCTTTGTGTGGTATTCTCTTTCCTATCTCTCTCTTTATTATACTGATTTGATTAAGCTGAGTTAAAATATAAACTGATTTCCTGCTAATCCAGGAACGTTTTCTGTTTTATCATAAAAACGAAGAACGTTCTCCGTTTTCTGTTTTCATAACCAAGATCATTCTTGAGTTATTTTCTTAAGTTTTATCAGGAATTTTTAAAAGGCACATTTACAATTCAAACCTCCCTTTCTTGTAAATCGATATTTTTACTTAAAAAGTAACAACAATTTTCCTCTACAATGTCGGTAATCTTTAATTATCAATCACTTTACTACAAATTTTGCTGAAGAAAAAATATAATTTAGTTATGGTTTGTCGAACTTTTTCAAGTAAAATGGAACGTATACCTATTGGTAGCAAATGATCCATTAGAACATAAAGATCATGGGTCTTCAAACCTTTTAACTTGAGGTCTTTCATATAAACTAAATTTTTAATGTTTGAAGAGTATCCTTCTCGAACTTTAACTTCGTGTAGAAATTTACATAAAACAATTTTTTCCTTTCTAGATAAAGTATCAGCAACTGGAGGTCGATATGTGCGATTTCCTTTCTTTACGGGACTCAGTTCATTTCTTATTCCCATGTCGATCAAGTCCAATTTTGCATTGATGTCTTCCTTAGACTCTCCTAGAACATTGAGTAACGTACCACTAACACTGTCAAATACATTTTTATCAATATACATCACATTGAGAAAATGTCTTATATACAATGACTTCCAATATGGCAATTCAAATAAAATTGATTTTTTCTTCAACTCAGTTTTGACAAGCTCTCCCTCAAAAGGTTTGCCAAATTTATTGGTCAAACTTTGTACTTTTCAAATATTAGATATCCAATTGGTGCTAAAGAAGCAATACCTTTCTCTGATTTTCCGTTGAATGTATTTCTCCACCCACAATATTGATGACTATAAGATAAAAATCTACGATGTCCAAGAAATATATTATTCTTACAATATTTCAACCGCATCTAATTTGTACTCTCTTCACATATAGGACATCCACACCGACCTTTAATGCTATATCCTGATAAATTACCATATGCTAGAAAATCATTAATTGTGTCGAACTACATAGCCCTCAAATTGAAATAGTCTTTCTTATACCCATCATAAACTTTCACATTTGTCTCCCACATATTTTTTATATCCTCAATTAAAGGAGTCAAGCATATGTCAATATCATTCTGTGGTTGTTTGAGTCCAAAAATTAAGAGAGACATCATCGTCAACTTTCGATTCATACATAACCATGGAGGTAGGTTATAAATCAACAAAATCATAGGCCACGTGTTGTGTGAGATGCTTTGAGGACCATGAGGATTCATTCCATCAGTAGAAAGTGCAAGTCATGGATTTCTTGACTCTCTCCCGAAATCAGGATACCCGTGATCAATTTTTGCCTATTGTGTTGAATCTATAGGGTGTCAAAACTTTTCATCTCTAATTCTTTCATCTACATGTCATGTCAAGTGTTTTGAATCTTCTTTATTGCGATAGATGTGCCTAAATCTTGGTATTATAGGAAAATACTACACGACTTTTGTTGGAGTAGATTCTTTCTTATTATATTGAGAGACATTGCATTTTGGACATGCCTTTAGTAATTCATATTCGTTTCCAAATAAAATGCAATCGTTAAGACACACATGAATCCTTTCGTAACTCATGCCAATAGAGCACAAAATTCGTTTAGCCTCGTAGGTTCGATTGAGAAATTCAATATCATCTGGCAAAATATCTTTTAGAAGTATTAATAATTTTGTGAAGCTTTTATCAGACCATCCATTATTCGCTTTTGAGTTGTACAATTTTAATATCGCGGACAATCTTGTGAATTTAGTACAACCATTATATAATGGTTTCTCTGCATCACTCAACAAACTCTCAAACATTTTAGAACAATCCCAAAGATCTTCTTCAAATGCTTTTGCAATCTCCTCAACTCGGTCTCGCTCATATGTATCTGTGTCAAAATAATTTGAAGCATATGTCGAACCATTCTCAAAATTAGTGTTCCCTTTTTTTCTCTCACCATGTCTTATCCAACATGTATAGGTTTGATTAATTCCATGCCATACTAAATGTCCTTCCAATTGATCTTCTCTAACGCATTTTCCAAAACAACATTTTAAACAATGACAAATGATTCAACTTGGGTTTTTTGCATTCCGCACTACAAACTCAACAAACTCTTTCACTCAATTTTCATACTCTTTTGATAATTGATTGACAGACATCCATTTCTAGTCCATTTTATATGAACTATATGAATGCAGCGTTACACAAATGATAAGCTATTGATAATATTATACCAATCTATAGTATATAAGGTTATGCCTACATGTCTGATTTCAAAACAGAACAAATCAAATAGATTTCAAAAAAGAACATATATATTTTATATGATTTATCAAGTAATAATTTATTTGATTTATCAGGTAACAATTTATATGATTTATCAAGGTTAGGCCATCTGCTATTAGGTAACAATTTATCAGTTTTAGTGATAACAATAAATTAATAAATAATCACAGTAGAAGAACCTAAGACAACAATCACTCAGTATAAATAGACGCACAATAGAGGAGGATTTCCACAGTAGATGATAAAAGGGTTCGCACAATAAAGGAGAGGAGGGTTCATAGGGTTAAGGAGAGAAAGTATTAAATATGTTTTTATTTATATAAAAAGAATTATTTTTATCAAATACGCACTATTTTACAACGCTTATATACAAAGCGCTCTAAAAGACCCTATAATTATGTGAAAGCGCTATATTTTATAACAGTTATATACAAAGCGCTCTAAAAATGTTGTAAACATAATGTAAGAGTGCTAAAATTTATAGCGCTATAAACAACAAATTAATAAACTCCAAAGTGCTATGTGATCCTATAACAACTCTTTCAGCAAAAGCATCGTAAATATTATGACCCTATATGTCCCTACAACAATGCTTTTGCAAAAACGCTTGTCAGAAAAGCGCTGTTGTATCCTCCATTAATTTTAAAATATTATATAACAACTTTCTTAGTTAAAAAACACTATGAAATGAACGCTATAAAATACTATTTTTGGCGTAGTGACTATTATTCATTTGTTCGTTTGACACTATTTTTCATTATAAATTATTTGAATTTAATTGATTTATTTGAATATTTATGTATGATTTTATTTATAGATTAAATTTTGGTTATAATTTGTTACTTATTTCATTCCCTTTTTTGCATAGTATTATCTCTCTCACTTTGTATATATGACTACAAAATACTATGATATCTAATCTTATAAATTAATTTGAGTAAAAAAAATTATATAGATTAATTATAAGTTAAAAAAAAAAACGTATAGATTAATATGCACATACCGTCTAACACATACTATAAATATAAAATTAAATATAATGTCATTGACTACATTATAATAGGATCACAAAAATGCTGCATATATAAATCAAATTTTTCAAAAATCAATTAAAAAAATCCAAAGAAATTTAAGCAGACAATAACCTAAATAACATTTGCTTGAACATATTTTCTTATAATATATGCGGTACGAATCAGACAATATATACCTTTTTTTTTTTTGTCAATTTGAGATTTAGTTTGATCTATAAATAATGATACAATTTTTTATGACAATGATAAGTTTTTTATTAGTTCTTAAGAAAAATAAATGAGACATTGATTATTAAATGTGCTAAGTTGGATCATCTATGATAATTGTTTAAATTTTTTTGAAATTCTAACTATAATTATAATTAATGACACTCTTTGAAAGTATTAGTTAATAATTTTCTTAATTTGATAGTTGAGATAATAACTCGATTCCTTAAAAACATGTGTCATGTGATGATCCCTTTTATCCAACTGATATAAATGTGAAATACATATCAAAATCACAACTGGCCATGACATTGAAGGTAGGGATTCCTTTTCTCCCTCTATAATGCATTTTATCAGCCTCAAGAATACATGCAAGTATGTGTGTGCAATCAATACATCCAATACAATCCTACGATAACAAGTTAGTTCATAGTACTCATTTTGACATAAAAATTAATTATTTTTATTTAATTATTTACCTTAAAATAAGACATGTATCGTTCATTATTAGAAATTTGAGGTGGCACATATTGAAAAATTGAATCCTTTGGTGTTATGACACCACGTACAAGACCCCTATAGCCTTTGCTCCTATTACTAATGACTTCCAAAATATCGTGAAATGATCTACTAATAGTTTCACCAGAATATTGGAACCTCTATCTAGCATCCCTATTAGACGCACCCTTTAGCAGGTATATATAAAAAGATGATAACTTTCTCTTGCACTAACATTCTCTTACTTACTTGTAGTCCATATTTTGATCATAGGTCTTGGTTAGTTGTTTACTTTGTTCTAAACGCATTCACACATCAAACAAGGTGACCATTTAGTATCTCATATACCCAATTTTCTCCTTTTTGACATGAAATCATGCATGGTTTTTAAAAAAAAATATTTATAGTAATATATGGCAATTGCACCTATTGCACATGATGTCACATTTCAAAATAATGCATCTATTTTTCTTTTTTTTATTTCTTTCAGTATCCATGACACATCTACTAGTAAAATAATATACATAAAACATCCATAGTCATATTAAAAAAACAACTCATAAACTTAAAAGAAAGGGACATAGTTTACATATCATAATTCAAACACAGAATGTTCATAAAAATTATAAATAGTACATGTCTACTAAAGAATCAATAAATTAAGATAATTAAAACAACAAAATAAAGTAAATAATAATTTATCTTTGGCATGCATATACACCAACCAATCTTTTTTAGCACCATCATCCTCAATAATGATAAAAATCTCTCGATTAGCTTCATTCTCCATCAAACTAACTGCAAAACACCACAACACACTACCATTTTCTAAATTCGATTCGAAAACCATCCTATTAATAATAGTGAATGTTGCTACAATAGTTGAATTACTAGTACCATGCTTATTGGCATTATCATCAGAATTCAATATCTCCACAATAATATTAGAGTTTGATACTAAGGAATCTATTTGACTACTTAGCTTTTTTGCCTCTCCTGATTGTCTTCTTTTATGCTTTTCCTTGACAAGTTTGTTAACCAGCTTTGGAGTGTGTGCATTTTTTTAGTACCATCAACCTAGTTAGGTATTTGGGTAGCTGTAACCCCACAAATAGGTATTTGGGTAGGTCGATCACCTTGGCTAGGTACTTGGGTAGCTCAAACATGAGTAGGTGCATCGATGTTGCCGACTCTTCCATGAAATCAGGCCAAAGTGAATTGTCATAGCCAAATTAACGAGAAATATATTGATTATATTCTGCATAAATATGATATCCATCATTCTCATGATGCATGTCTTCCTTGCCATTTTCTTTATCTTCTTCTTCAAGTTCAACATTCACATCAATATCCTCCATAGGTGGAACAACTTTAGGATCCATAAAGGGTACAACCATTTTTACCCAATTTGTATAATTGTCTTCAAAAATTGGTTCCACAATTCCTCAAGTGAAGAATCTATTGATTTATTACGAAATATTTTAGCCTCAGGTTTCTCCTACATACATATAATATTCAAAAATTTAATTATAGATCTTATACCTATTTTATTTTGTAACTTAACTATATCAATATATGAAAGAAATTAACTTTAATCTTTCTATTCCACCATTCATCCTATCTTATACCTATTTTACAATTTCTCCAAACTTTAAAAATCTCCAAATGCGTCAATCCTTCTTCATTGTATCATACATCTTCGCTTAATAATATATTCGAACTCTTGGTTAATCTCCTTCTATCTAAACGATACATGTCCATTCTTCCTGATGAACTTGATACAAAGCTCCGAAAATAAACATTTTCATACTCTTCAGTTCATTTGAAAGCTACTCCACTGTAACTTTCACCAAGCAAAGCAATGAATCAGTTTTCTATGATAAGAAAATTAAAAAATAGTTTTTCACATAAGATTGCAAAAAGCAAATCACTAAATCCCTCATGTGCAAGTTACTTCCACCTTTCTCCCGTGCTTTTCCTTCCAATGTGATTGCCCATTTCACGTGATATCTCTCTCACTCACGTTACCTCCTCTCTTTATCCTTTACTATATTTCTCTCATCTATGAATTTTGTGGTGGAAACCCAATAAAAATATATACAACAAAACTTTGAAATAAAAATCATAACCATGCAATTTATTTACTTTTTTCTTGTTACATCATTTACTTTTTTTTATTAGAATACAAACATGAATTTGTATACTTCTCAAAAAGCTTAGCAAGCTCCATATGTATAAATAGTAATCATAAAAACAATGCAATTCATTTACCGTTTATAATTTGATATAAAAATGAATTTAACTTTATCACAATGATAAATTAAATATGAGTAAATAATAATAAATATGGCAATGCATACCTTAATCAATTTATTGTAAGATGAATAACATGATTTTATTGAGTTATTTTGAAAAGGAATTAAAAAAATTGGGTACTATGTTCACCGAAAAAAATATATATGTGAAGATGTGAGGCTGATAGAGTAGTGAGTGAGTGGGCTACGTTATTTTGTATTACATAAGGATAAAAAAATAATAAAAATAAAATAATAAGTTTATAAATGGAAGAAAATATAAAAAAACTATAAGCTATAAATTTAAATGCTATGTGAAATAACATTTCATAATAAGCTATAAACTGGTGAGAAAACTTTATTTACCAAACATATTTCTTTTAATCCAAGAAGCTTATAAGCTAGTTTAATAAACTATAAGCTAGCTTATTGATATTACCAAACAGTGTCTTAATCGCTGCACCAATTGCTTTTTGACAATATTTCTTCTTTTAAAATTTGTCTGAATTTTTACTTGTAAATAAAGAGTTAAAGTATTTTTAAAAAGAACAATTATCTACATATAAAAATGGAGTCACTAGTCTAATCAACATCATACCATAATAAACATGTAACTCAAGAGAATTATTTACTACTCGAATATCAAAAAGATGAGTATCCTCGATAATATTGGAAATCTACTTAGATTGAGTGAGAATATCTCAACCTGAAGTAGTGAAGTGTGCATAAACCCTTTATCTCAAATTGTTTGGGTATCTACTTTATCTCAAACCTTAAACCCTCTACTCAAGCGGGTCCAAATATTTTGCACGCGCGGCCCAGTTTCCAGCGTTCTTTTGTTAGTTTAGATTTTATATTCAAAGGATTTTATTTCATTTTTATATTAATTAAAAAGTCAAAAAATGCGAACGATAGGGATTTGATATTGCTACGGATATTACCTATACGACTACGATTAAGTGTCCGATACGAATACTTATCATTTTAAAAATATTCATGCTTCTTTTTGTCTTCCATATATAATACATAGCCAACAATAATTATAGTTCACCTAAAAACACAACAATTTGTTTATTAAAATATTGACTCATTTACTTTATTAAATATTGTTTTTTCTATAGATCTGTTAATAGTACTTCCTGCTATAATAAAGAAGTGCGTAGTTGTTGAAATAAAAATAATTGTGTATATTTTTAAAAATAATGAAAATGTTAAAAAAAAAATTTTTTTTAAATAAATCGTTGTTGATTAGTATTTTATTTTCTCTTCATGATAATAGTTCACTTTAAGAGTTCCTCGTCAAGGTAAAGTGAATATATATATTTTAAAAATAAAAACACTAAAATATCATTTTTTTTGTGAAAACATTTTTTGTTTTTATTTTTTAAAATTAGTGTTAATTTTACTCGTTAATAAAGAGGTAATAGAGTTTTGAAATATAAAATTATCTATATTTTTAGAAGCAATAAAAATATTAAAAAGTTATTTTTATAATTTTTAAAAGGCTAAATTACATCTGTGGTCCCTTAACTTAATTTCAAGTAACGTTTTAGTCATTTATCTTTTTTTTTTTTCGAGTTGGTCCTTTATTT
>JBBPBT010000720.1:12161401-12178394 GCA_037974875.1 Cicer bijugum | reverse complement strand
TTAGGTTTTCGTACTTTATTTTTTACTAAATATTCGTTCTCTCCTTTATTTTTTTTATAAATTCATTTTCTTTCTTTATTTTTTATAAATGATCAATGTTAGTCATTTTTACCACAAGCCTTAAAATAGTTGTATGATTATTGTCGTGAACTTTTGAGATCTAATGCTGGATCAATTGTAAATATAAGTTTGCAACCTTAATTAACAAGGAGAATAAGAAGACATAGAGATTACATTTCAAAGAATTAACTTACATATGTTTCAAGTACAAGTCTGCCATTGGGTTAGATGGATGTTTCTTGAAAATATATTATAATGAACACATTGATAATTGTTAGAAGGAATTCCAATGACCATGTGTTGCTATAACTTTTGTTGTAGTTGTAAAAGTGACTAACGCTTATCACTTACAAAAGATATAGGACGGAAATAAATCAAAAAAGATATATAACCAAAACAAATATTAGGTAAAAGATTAAAGACGGAAAATATATTTAAGCCTATAGGTTATAAGATTTCAATTTTGTATATTTTATAAGGATAACTATGTAAATTAATATTCTTATCGTGTTCTACTGATTTCTAACCGAATTCAAATTCAAGATAATATATATATAAAGATAGTTTTCCGACATAACTTATCATATTTTGTTGATTTATCAAATATTGGACTAAAGTACAATTTGATAGCTATATGATATCCTGTTTATTGTCCTCTCCCTCAAAGGAGCCCTTAATGTATATATTTAAGTCTTTAAAAACTTTAATCTGTCCTGTTTTTCTCGCAATAGTTTGATCATTCGAACATCCTTCCAATTTAAAGATAGATCCTTATATGCATGAAATTAAAGTACTAAAATTTGCATCACATACTTTCACACAATATCCCAAACCCCCCATGATCCCAAATACAACCACATTCATCAAAGAAAATGTATGAACTACATCTCATAATACTCTAACATAAGATTATAAGATAAAAGAAGAAACCCAAATACAAGTTTAAAATGTTTTTTATTGTAACTAAGAACTAGAGCTGATGTATAGCTTTGATCTCCATGATCCTTGACAATACTAGGAAGTTTGATATTTTTACTTTCAATCAAAGAGAAAAATCCCCATCTTAATAAAAAAAATTTATACATCTTTTGTTTCCATTGTCTACACCTACAGTTATAGTTCAAAAGAACTGTCATAATTCACCATAAAGAGTATGCTTCACTTGAAGGTAAATCACATCAAAAAAATTTATTTGAAGCTTAACCACTCTAAAAATTTCCACTTGAAGCTAAACAACTCCAGAAAATTTCACTAGAAGTTGAATTACTATAAATTCATAGTTGAACTACGCCATAATTTCATTGTACACCTTACATTAATGTCAATCAATGCCCATGTCATATTCAACACCTTGTGTAATCCTCATTGTATCAAAATTATTGACTTGAATTTTCCACAAGTCAAAATATATTCTTCCATATAATTTATCTATGTTAAACTTCAAAACAAAACCTAAAATTTCAGTTTTCTACATATTGTAATCGATCATCAGGAAGTTTTCCAAGAAAGAGAGGTGAATCACAAATGAAGACTTGTTGAGTACCAAGTCTTTACTAGCTAGAACATTTCCAAATACCATTTTCGCAGTATTCCTTTTCTTTTTTTGATGTGAAAGATCAAACAGGTTAGAGTTAGTCCTAGAGGCCAACAAGTTTTCCTTAACTATTATTTGTATAATGACATTTATTATTACTTAACTAACAATATGAAACATTTTATTTATTATGTGGATTTATTCAAAGCATAATAAAGATGTTAGAGTAGTTAACATATTTATTGAAATATTAAATGTGACTCAATCATGAGACCCCATTAAACAAAAATAACACTATTCTTACAATATTGAGAGTCGAATATTATTGTTTACTAGAACAACAGTAATACATGAAAACTATCATGTGAGTAGATTTGTGACCATATCTTATAGGTCATAGGTAAGACATATCAAGTCTTGATGTTAATGCAAATATTAGGAGAAATATTCGTACTTGATTGACATGTTATGAGAATGCTACATAATAGTTATGCAAATGACATTAGTAATTCTCATGGAATCATTTTGTGTAGTCATTCAACTTGAAGTCACTATGATCCCTACCAAAAGAACTGTAGACTTTAGCCATCATTTTTTTTAATAGGACAATCATGATGGTGATTATTGGATCTTCAATAAACCATGTGGAGGGGTATGTTTAATGTATATAAGATTCACTCATCAAGCATAATATGACTTATATCTTGTGTCTCTTGATAAAGTGATATTTGAAATATGTCATATAGGGCCGCCCAAGGATGACACTAATAGTTAAAGAAATCTTATGGTTTTCCCCTAATTGTAGACGAGTTAAATGTAATATCCATGATGCTTCTCAAAGTACTCCTAGCATTTCTTCTTGTAGGGGTATTTTTCGGGATTATATGAAAACTTCCTTAGGGTAATTTGGTTTTTCTATTAAGGTTACTTCTACTTTCCACACTAAGCTTATTATAACTATTACTGCTATTGAGGTTGTGTTAACTAGATATTGGAATAAGTTATGGTTGGAAATTGACTCTTGGCTGTTTTGGCCTTCAAGTCTCCGTCCATTAATCCTTGGAATCATAGAAACTACTGGATAAATTGTCTAAACATTACTAAGTGTTTTGCCTTTATGATTTCTCATATTTACCCAAAAGCTAATAATTGTGCGGACAAGCAGGCACACTTTGTTTTTGGTTTATAGGATTTTCTTTGGTGGAATTCCATTATGGACAACAACAAATGAGTTTTTTTTTTTTTTTTCAGAAATAAATTTAGTCTTCCTTATTTCAGATTTCAATGATTGATTGTTTAGCTTGATTTGTATTTCAATGGGTTTGTTGTGGTCCCCCTATTTTTGCTTTGTTATGGTTCACTATGTTGCACTATTTTTTTCTTCACCTTAGTTTGTTGTGGTCCCCTTATTTTTTATTGTTGTGATCTCCCTATTTTTTGCTTTGTTATGTTGCACTATTTCAAAGATTTTGAATGAGGCAACTAGTTTTCGTTGTATACTTATGGGCTTTTTGATTTGTCCCCATTAACTTTTTCTTGTTTTATACTTTATTAAATGTTATTAATTAGGGTGTTGCAAATTATAGGGGAGAATTTTAGGGTGCTAACATAGTTGGGATGTCGAAGTCTTCCATGTGATTTTTTCGCACTCTAACTTTTGTTTTAAAAAAAGTGATACATGAAATATGTGTGACCATACATCGACATGAATCAATATGAGATACTTGGTACATCTGTGATTGCACGTATACTCTAGAATTGATAAACAAATAATTAAACACAACAAGAATGACACATTTTATACCCAATGTTCAATTATGATATTTTACTAAAGGGATAATTATTACAAGATAAATTATGGTCATATATTGGTGTTGGCTCACCGTTGCCATCAAATAACCCCGATCACAACACTTGTTTAGAGAGATGTTAGAAAAAGATAGAAAATTATAGGGGTTGGACAATGGTTCGAAGGAAACACATATGAGTGAATATGAGAAAAGCTAAACCATATTATTTAGACATAGAAAAACAAGTATCACTGAAGAGATCTCATTGTAGGGAAACTCAAACTTTCTTTTTCACTGACATTCTAGATAATTTTGGTGCAAAACATATGTAGAATTTTTTCCAAAAATATGGGCAGATAGATGAAGTAGTAATACCAAATAAGATAACTCACTAGAGAAAAAGATTTGGATTCACAAGGCTTTATGAAGTGCATGACCCAAAAGAGTTCTAAGGGATCATGCATAAGATCATTATTGCAGCATAAAGTATTTCAGTTAATTTGTCCAAATACCAAAGGAAAGAAATGGAGGTGCAACTTGGAGCAAGAAAGGGGGTTCAAGAAGAAATAAACTAATTCTCGTTGAAATAAGCCTACAACACTCGAACAATGAAAGAGAGATCATACACGGATGTAGTCCATGAGGGTGTTAGTAGCAAATCAATATGGCCTAAGGAAGACAAGAAAGAAGGATGAGGAAGAAAAAGTGTAGGAAAAAAAGGATGGAAACCTAAGGGTACACAAGGTAATGGAAAAAGCAAGAAAAATAAGTCCTTTGCACATATATAGTATAATGTCAATCATGAGGACTTTGAAGAGTTCCAAAAGAAATTCATTGGTGTGGGAGGCAGACATGACTTGTAACATTCAAGAAGAACTTCATAGCCAAAAATACTTTGCCATCAAAGTAACTCCATTAGGATACTTTGGTCTTATTGAAATACGACGATGACGGTGAAGTACCTGAATTTGTAGAGGGTGCAAAGGATTAGCGTAGTACATGGTTCAAAGAAATTAGAAGTTGAAAACTAGAGGATGTCAACAAGGAGAAATTATCTTGGGTTTGATGTTATGGGGTCCGTACACACGCTTAGAATGCATTTCTTTTTCTCATTCTTGGTTGCTACTCAAGGAACTTATATTTCTATAGATGAGAACACGATGCAAAAAAGATTCATTGATGTAGCCAAGACTTTAGTGGAACAAAGACTCCCATTTTTCGATAGAAAGTTCCATGTGGAAATGCACAAATTTCTTTTGTTTTTTGCAATTTCGTTGATGAAGGATTCTTATGGCCTGATTAGCATCATTATTAACCAAAGACAAAATGTGATAATAATTGTCTAGATTTTGTTGAAGATTATGATATGGAAGATGGGAGGTTTGTAATGATAAATGAAGAGTTGTGGCAGACAAGCATTTTAGACAAATAAGATGATGACATAAATGAAACATTAATAGCACAGGGAGGCAAAATATTGGAAGAGAATAAATTTACTGCAACCAATAAAAGAGAGGCAACGTTGAATGTTTCCAATGCAATAATTGAGACGACGCAGTTCCAAAGAGTCGAATAAAACTTAACTTCATCTAATATTGAAAAGGTGAGTCAAACACATGGGGAGGAAGTGCAGTTTAATGAGGTTGACAACTATAACAAATTAATTGAGAGGGATTAATCTGGTGGGTTACATGTGTTACAACAACAAAACCAAGACATGGACAAACATAATTTAGTTGGGTTGATTATTGTGACAATCTTAATGGCCAAGAGATGGAAATTGCCACTGACTCAAAAGAAATGGGAGTGAGTTTGTGTAGTAATACTGGTTTGGGCGTACAAGGAAAAAGAATTCAGGGGTTAATTAAAAAGAAAGTGTGCCAAAGGGGTAAGGAATGGTAAATCTTTTTTCCCCAAAGAATAAACAACTTATGATCCTATTTCTGGAGCTTCGTTTTGGCTTATTTATTCAGTCACATATTCAAATGGCACATTGACTCAAAGGCGTGTTTTGTTGCATATTTAGGATTTGAATATTATAATGATCGATTCTAGAAAAAAGTATGAAATGTTAGTAACATATAAGGTTTGGAAGTTTGTGAAAAAGCTAGGAGTAGAAGGAAAATGAGGATGATATGATATGTTGTCATGTTGCTAAAGATGGATGCTCAAGATAACTTGGAAAGGAAAAAAGAAGGTGCTAAAATTGGTTCTCTATGCAAATACTCTCTTTTAACTTAAGAGGTCTTGGCGATAGGGTCATGAAAAGAAGGGTTAAAGATCTCATTATGTAACATCAATTTAATTTATGTATGTTCCAAGAAATTAAGAGAGAAATTGTAGATGAAAAATTGTTGAGAAATATGTGGGTGGTTCAAGTAGTTGGTACTGCTAGGGGTCGATTGCTCTTGTGGAAAAAGGGATCCCTTAATATTGATTAACAAATATTAAGGGATAATTTTATAGGTTTGTGTCTGAAATGGGGTAATATGTTGATCAATGTAATAAATATTTAGTCTCTTTGTAATATAGAAGGAAAAAGGAAATCGTATGATGATTTTGTGTTTTTGGAATCAATATTTGTTGGAGGTGAGTGTTGTAAATAGCTCTAAAAGGAAAACTAGAATAAACCTGCCAAATATTTTATTATCTACAGAATTTTCAATCTTTGTTGATAGGATAAAATTAATGATCCTATTGTGATTGGTAAAAAAGATTCAAAAGAGAGTGGGTGATTCAAAAGTTTTATTGCCTTGTGATATAATTTATTTTTTAATATTGAAATCAGAAATGTTACGATGGAATATGTTAATTACATAATATTGATCATATCAATTTGATTCATATGTTATTTTCTTTTCTTAAGAAGGAAAATGTTTATTTCGATTTCAAAATCAGAAATAACACATATGTAATGAATTATTTGATTTCTCTATTTTTGAACATAATTGGTTGTTGTTTGTCAGAGAGAGGACAATGTATTTTGATTTAATAAAATCAATCCCATCGATTTGCATCGGTTTCCAAATTCATCACATTAAGTTTTGATTGGCTTTTAAATTTAATTATTATTGTGATAAAAATTTATAACAATTCAAATTATGCAATGATTAAAAGTTGTTTGGTGTTAAATATTTAATAATAAAACATTATTATTTATTGTTTTATGATGTCTTAAATAATTAATTAATTTAATTAATTATTAGAGGTGTATAATTATGTTTTTAATGTGTTTGATATTTATTTTTTTTAATTTACATGTGATATATGTTGTGGTTTTTTTTCTAAAACATGGCATGCATGTTGTGACAATTTATTGATTTTAAATAATTGTAAATTCAAAGACAGAAGATGTTTAATTAAATTTATTTAATTATCTTTTGTGTTAGGTGATTATAACTACATTATACTATTCTTATATACTTAGCATGTGGTGAACGGTATTTATGTTGTTTAATAACATGTTTTATGTGATTCTTTTATATCTTTTAAATAGTAGGAGTATATATACAAGCATGTTGAGATATGTTTGTAAGAAATACAAAAGTCACTAAGGAGATCATATAATGTAATCCATCAAATTAAATATTATATTTTATACCTTTTGACATATATACTCGTCAATGATATTAAAATATAGGATTGATCATGCTATATATGACACACTATTCTAAATCAATGAGGTGGAATAAAATAAGATCCTACTACCAACTATTGGCTATTACTTAGCTAAGTGAATTTCAATATGATTGAAATAGGATATATTAGAACAATTATTGCTCGCCCAAATAATTCAAAAATTATAAGTGATATAATTCAAAATATGTTTTTTGTTTAAATAGCCGAGTTTCGACTGAATCAACCTAGTTGTCTCATAATGAGGTTAAATATGAATCTTGATCATGCAAGGAAAATTTCCAACGAAATATTTTGTATCAATGATGAGGGTTATTAATTTGAGAAAAATAATAAGAGGATATTTAATAATGACATGTTAAATATGTTTATTTTGTGATACATATATCAATTTTTTTGTTTTAGAGTACCATGTATGTAAAATAATATTAATGTGAAATTTTCTTGAGAAAAAAGTTATTGCGGGCTAACTTCCTTAATTGGCACCAAAAAATTAGGATCGTCCCAAATTAAGAAAGAATATAGTGTGTACTCAAAGAGACTATGCATGAACAACTCATTGCTAATGCACCTAATGGTGAATATAATGCTTAAAGAAGCATCAAGATGTTTAATGCCTAATTTTAGCCACCATTAACTCAGACCATCGTAAACAACACAAGATCATGGAGGCATTTGATATGATCAAACATTTCAAGAAGCTCTTTCAAAATCAGACAACGCATGTTAGGTTTGAAGCATCAAAATGCCTTATACCCATATTTAGATTGCAAAAGGACAAGGGTAGGGCTAAGGCCAAGCATAGTACTTGTAGTCTATTTTTATATAGTTTGTATGTGATGCATGGTATTTAGGTTGCCTGGTAACATGTCTTATATAAATGTTTTACATACTTTGTATGTTTTATATAGGTGATAGTTGAAAATATGTTTCTTACCTAAGTAGTCGAGTTTTGGGTGAACCAACTCAATTGTCCCAAAATGAGGTGAAATATGGATCTTAGTCCTGCTAGAAAATATTCTAATGAAATGTTTTGAATCGATTATGAGGGTTATTAATTTGAGTAAAATAGTAGGAGCATATTTAATAAAGACATGTTAAATATGTAAAACGTTTGGTTTCAAATAAACCTGGTTCTATATTGGATAAATGTATATTTGTGAAGTATTCTAAGGAAACTAAAGGATGATATTTCTATCTTCCAGTTGATGATTAAGTGTTTGTTGGGAGAGCTAGAGTATTCCTAGAAATAGAGTTCATATATAAAGGAACTAGTGGGAGCAATATAGGACATGAATAAATTCAAAATCCACAAATTACTACACTTTTGTGATAGAACAAGAACAAGCACCACAAAGTTGTGGTTGAGCTATTTGTTAAGGTAGCATAAAAACCTCGTAGGTATGGGAGACCACATCATCAACTTAAGATTTATGGAGTTCTCTTGACTTAGGAATGAAATGAGTAACTCATGGATCAAGATGATCCCATATACTACAAGGAAATCGTGATTAGTCCAAAGCTTGAGACATGGCTTGAGACCATGGGATCCGAAATGGTATCCATGTACACTAACTAGGTATGGATCTTGGTTGATACACCTGATGGGAAAAAAATGATAGGATGCAACTAGGTCTTCCAGATGAAGAATGACATGATTGGTAATGTGAATACCTTTAAGGCAAAGCTAGTGAAAAAAGGTTTAGAAAGAAAGTCATGGTGTAGACTATGTTGAAACTTCTCTCCACTAGCAATGCTTAAATCCATTTGGATTCTGCTTGCTATTGCTACATACCATGATTGTGAGATCAAGAAAATGGACATCAATATTTTATTCTTTAATGAGAACCTTCTCAAAAATGTGTATATGAGACAACTTGATGGTTTTGTTGATCCAGAGGATGCTAGAAAGGTATGCATGTTTCAAAGATACATTTTTTTTATTAAAGTAAGCTTATAGAAGTTGAAATCTTTGTTTTAATAAACGTATAAGATAGTCGGGATTAATTAAGAATGAAGATGAACCTTGTGCCTAAAAAAGTTTATGGGAGCACAAAAGTCTTTTTAGTCTTGTATGTGGATTACATACCACTGATAGGAAATGATATCCCTACATTACCTAACATAGTTAGGGAATTATTTCTTGATGAAGGACTTAGGCGAAACGTCCTAAGTGTCAAGAATCAAAATCTATAAAGATAGATCATTGAAGCTACCTCACTTAAGTCAAAGAACATATGTTGAAAAAGTGCTTAAGAACTTCATTATGCACGACTTTAAGAAAAGACTATTGCCTATGTCACATGATGTATACTTGTCAAAAAGAAAATGTCCAAATTCATCGAATTAGAGGGAAAACATGAGTAAATTACCATATACTTTGACGATAAGATCTATCTTAGATGCTATGATATCTACTAAATCACATTTCTCATATGCATGGTGAATAGCGAGAAGGTACCAATCATATTCCATTGAGGTTCATCAGACCGCAATGAAGAACATCCTAAAGCACTTGATAACGACTAAGGATTCATTGTTGATGGTGGTGTGGAATGTTGGATCCAAGTTGGATTCATATTTAGAGTTTTGATGTTAAAAAAAATATTTTATGAGAACAATATATTTGACTTCACTGAGTATGAAAGAAGATTTGTGTTTTTGAAGACAATCTAAAACAAGATTTGATTTAGATTTATAATTGAAGAAAATCTTTGACTAAGTTGAAAAAAAGATATTGTCAAGATTTTAAGATGTGATCAACATCTTATCAACAATAAGATATGAATTATTTACAAGAAGATTTGATCAAAATTTATAACAAGATATGAATTATTTACAAGAAGTTTTGATTAAGATTTATCTACAAGAAGATATGATCAAAAATTGTTTACAAGAAGAAACACTCACAAGAAGATACATTTATTATTTTCAAAGATATAATTCATATTTTGGCAAAGGACAAAATATTAAATTAGACTTAGTCATATCATTTCCATTCAAAAGCAAAGGATTTGAAGACTCTTAAGCTGGAAGAATAAATCAGCTCTACCAAATTACGTGAAATTATACTTGCAGAGGATGATCCCAAGAAGAAGCAACCAACCTTGGCATTGAAATCCAAGCAGAAGATAGATCTGAAGGCAACAAAAAAATCGTAGGATGATGATTTAGAATATCAGAACGAAGACTCATAGGAAGAGGAGCTGGTTTTCTTATCTAGAAAAATTCAAAATATGTGGCACAATAGAAAGAAAAAATTTTCCTAAAGATATTCTAGATAATCTAATAGAGGAAATGATGATAAATTTGATAAGAAAAACATCATTTGTTATGGATGCAATGAAACTAGACATATCAAGTCAGAATGTCCAAATTTGGAGAAAAGAAAACATCAAAGGAAATATTTCATATCCAAAAAGAAGAATTTGATGGCTACATAGGATGGTTCTAATAAATCCTCTAATGATGAAGAACAAGTAGAATTGGCTCTGGTTGCTCATACCAACTCTGCCTCTAGATCGAACACAAATTCGGACTCTAGAAGTAAGTCAACAAGATGAAAAAATTGAGGCATTTTTTGAATTAACTTGATTTGATTTAATTACTGTTATAAATGACTTCTTGAACTAGAATCACAAATTGTCCTTAAAATTGAAAACACTCAGGAATGAAAATGAAAACTTAACTGAATAAATTAATCTTTTGAAGAATCAAAATGTTGAAGTTATAACATAAAATGCAACTATGAAAACTGATATTGTTGAACTTATGGCTGAAAATATATCTCTAAAAAGTAATCATAGGTCAACATCAATTGGAAATACCACATATAACCCTAATAATCATGAGGGCGTATTTCAACATTTTTATGCTAATTGTATGGAAAGAAGCAAATATGTTTTTATGATTTATGGAGTTAGTAGAATTAGTAAAAGAGGTATATAGGATTTGAAGAAACTATAATTGAACCTAAACCTATTCCATCAAATATCTTGGGTACAGTTTGCTCTAAGAAAGGTCACTTGAAATCATCTTGTCCCATGTTAAATACAAGGAAAGACAACAAACCTTTCAAGACTAACAAGCCAAGAACTAAACAAATTTGGGTACTTAAGAACTAAATTGTCTATGTTATAAATGTCATCAACAATCAAATTAAAACATCAAGCATGGTACCTAGACAGTGGATGCTTGCGACACATTACATAAGAAAAGTATATGTTCCAAGAACTAACATTGAGCAAAGGAGGCACAATGACTTTTGGAGGAAAGCAAAATAGCTAGATCATTGGTTAAGGTACAGTTGGTAATGATACTTCCTCTTCTATTAAAGATGTCTTGTTTGTTAAAGGTTTTAAGCATAATTTATTAAGTATTAGTTAGTTAAGTGATAATAATAATTATGATATTACATTTAATCAAAAAACATGCAAGGTAATTAGTCAGAATGATGGATATGTATTTTTTACATGTCAAATGTAAAACAATATTTATAAGATAAATCAATTTAATTTAGAGAAATAAGAGGTTAAGTGTCTTATGTCAATAAATGAAGAGAAACGAATTTGGCACAAAAGATTAGGTCATGAAAACCTTAGATTAATTTCAAACCTGAATAAACTTCAATTAGTCAGAGGTCTACCTAAGCTTAGTTCCAAAATTGAAATTATGTGTGAAGCTTGTCAAAAGGAAAAACAAACAAATAACTTATTTACCCCTAAGAACTCATTCTCTACCTCAAAGCCTGTTGAGATCTAACATATATATCCCTGATTAATCTCTTTCTAGGTAGAAAGAATTAAATTTTGTAAAAAATCAAGGTTGATCTGAGCTAGGTGCTTTAAAATCAAGAAGGTTCTTTGTTTTGATCACTTAGTGAAAAATCTCACAGTTGTAAGGACTAGATGTAGCCCAAGTTGGGTGAACCATGATACATTCGTGTATGGTACTCTTTCTCTTATCTCCTTACTTGTTAAACCTGCTTAATC
Organism: Cicer bijugum; assembly: GCA_037974875.1. NCBI lineage: Eukaryota > Viridiplantae > Streptophyta > Magnoliopsida > Fabales > Fabaceae > Cicer > Cicer bijugum. The sequence goes on along the minus strand of JBBPBT010000720.1, from coordinate 12,166,383 downwards.
ATTTGAGTTAAACATATAAACTGAATTTCTGATATTAAGCTAACCAATAACATTCTCCGTTTTCTGGTAAAAACCAAGAATGTTCTTCATTTTCTGTCTTCTTAACCAAGATCATTCTTAAGTTAAATACTTAAGTTTTTTCGGGAAATTTTAAATATGAACATTTACAATTCAAACCTCTTTCCTTTTAAATTGATATTGTTACTTCAGTCTCCTCTCCTAGAACATCCCAATAAAATAGAGTTGTAGAAAGAAAGAATAGATCACTCCAAGAAATGGCCAGGACCATGTTAAATGATTTGCAAAACCCTTTTGGGTTGAAGCAATTAACACTGCATGCTATAATCAAAATATAGTCTTAATTAAGTCTATATTGAATAAAACACCATATGAATTATGGAAAGGTAAAAAATCTTAACAATTCTTACTTTAAACAATTTGGTTGTACTTTTACATATGGAACACTAAAGATAACCTTGGTAAATTTGATTCTAGATCTCAAAATTGTACCTTCATTGAATACTCTAAAAGATGTAAGCTTAGAGTGTTTACCTTGAAAAGTCAAAGCAAGACAATGATAGTGCATGTTTAATGGAACCAGAGCAAAAAGATTTAGACAAACCAAAAGAATATGAAAAATCAAAGGATACAAGCAAATCAAAAGAAGATGAAAGATATTCAAATGACAAATCTGATCAAGTAAAAAACAATCAAGATAAGTCAGAAGGAAGATCTAGATGGATGTACAAGTTATCTCATTCTGAAACTCTAATAATTAAAAGATATTCAGATGACAAATATAATCAAGTCAAAAACTAGATTATCACTAAAAGATACCATTTTGTGTGACTTATTCTCATCAATTAGGACTACCTCTATTGATGAAGCATTGGCAGATGATGGATGGATTCTTGCAATGCAAGAAGAGTTAAATTAATTTAAGAACATTATTGAAACCAAGTAGGTTTTCAAAAACAAGCTAAATGAAAAAGGTGAAGTGGCAGAAACAAGGCAAGACTTATCGCATAAGGCTACAGTTAGAAATAGGGCATTGATTACATTGAGACATTTGCTCTAATGGCCAGGTTAGAAGTTATGCATATCCTACTTTCTTTTGCTGCAGATAATAACATTATATTATTTCAAATGGATGCTTTTCTAAATGGTTATATAAGTGAAGAAGTTTATGTCAAACAGCCCCCGTGTTTTGAAAGTTATGAATTTCCAAATCATGTTTTTAAACTTAGGAAATCTCTTTATGGTCTAAAACAAACACCTAGGAAATGGTATGACAAACTTATTAACTTCTTGCTTAAAAAAAACTTTTAAAGAGGACAAGTAAGTAATACACTCTTTAGAAACAACCCTCATGTTTTGACATTCTTATTATTCAAATTTATGTTATGGCATTATTCTTGGATCTATTAATGGCACTATTTGCCATGAATTTACTAAATTGATGTAGCTTGAATTTCAAATGAGTATGATGGGAGAACTGAAATTCTTTTTAGGGATACAAATTCAACAAAGTAAAAAAGGTATATACATTCATCAAAATAAATATATAAAAGGGTTTCTCAAGAAATTTAAGATGAGTGATTGTAAACCTATGGCTACACCAAATCATCCTACTTGTTCACTTGAAAAAGATGAATTAGTCCAAAAATTTGACCAGAAAACCTATAGAGAAATGATAGGATCCTTACTTTACCTTTCTGTTTCAAGATCTAACATCATGTTTAGTGTATGTGTATATGCAAGATTTCAAGTTTACCATAGGGAATCACATTTAACTGTTGTTAAGAGAATTCTTAGACACCTAAAAGGCACTACCAATATTACCTTATTCTACAAGAAATCTTTTGAGTTCAAACTAAGTGGGTATTTTGATTCTGATTATGTTGGAGATAAACTTGAGAGAAAAAACGCAAGTTGAAACTGCATATTTCTAGGTGACAACTTAATCTCTTGGTCAAGTAAGAGAAAAAACACAATTCTCATGTCAACAACAAAAGTTGAGTATATTTTAGTAGTTGGTTGTATCTCTCAACTACTTTAGACGAAACATCAATTAGAAGACTAAAAACTCCTAGAAAATCATTCCCATTTATTGTGAAAATACTTCTACCATTTTCCTAACCAAACACCATTCATTAGGGACTTTGTTCAATAAGGTGTGCTTAATATCTAGTTTGTAGACATTGAACATCAATGTGCTGACATATTTACCGAACCACTAGCTGAAGATAAATTTTACTAAATCAAAGCAACTATTAGAGGTCTGATTTGTGTCAATTGTAAAATACTTTTTAAAACACAAGTTATGAAAAGTTTTTCTTAAAACGAAATATTGAAAACCTCTTTATAAACATAAATATTTGAATTAGTTTACTACCAACTTAATAGTTATGTCTAGTCCCTTCAACTTAAAATAATTTTTCACCGAACCAACATATTTAAATAACTTGAGTATATCCCTGTTAATCACGACAATACTTGGTCTTCTTAAATTCCAGCTTAAATCCCTTAAACCCTTGAGGATAACAATCACAACTAGGTCTAATAAAATTTTCAAATAAAATTAAAAGTAGCAAAGATAACGCTTTCAAAAAGCATATACAGAAATTTGATTCAAATATAATGAATGAAAAACTTTCTTAACAAATAAATATTTTTTTCAATTTGTTCACTGACTTTCACACTATCACATATGCGATGTATTTTAAAGTCATTGTGATTCTTGAACATTTTGTATATTCAATTAGTTCACAACCAATAGTTTTCATAATGTTGGAGTGTGTTTTATAAAGTTCTTGAAGAAATAATTTTGTTGCTTCCATATGTTGATGCTTCCATACTAGCTTTTACAAAATTTGGCTCATTTGAAATGAACATGTTAGCCCAAATTTTACCTCATAAATTAGCCCAAATTTTACCTCATAAATTAAATATAATATGTAGTGTGTTGACATTGTCCTTGTGGTGTATTGAATACGCTTTTGTACCAAACATTGTTCTTGGAGACCAAAAGATGTATTTTCTATATGCTACACACAAGTAATCAAAAGATATTTTTGTATAGCACCAAACATAATTTAACATTGTCTTGTCAAACTATGTGATCAAATGATATTTTGATAAGAGTATTTGAATAATATCATTTGCACATTAAAAAATAGTAGAAGATAAATTGCTTCTATTATCTCTCGTCATCATCAAAACAAATTATTGCTTAGTGGGTATTTGGTTTCATGGTGGAATGGACAAACCACAGTGACTCGTGTGATTATGCCGACCTCACAATGAAACTATACATGCTCTTATCTATTAACCAATTTGATTCCAATATATTGTGTCACTATGCATGTGTCAAATTTCCGACTTAAATACTTATGTCTTCAACAATCTCTTTCCTCACTTGCAGTGTTCTCAATCAACATTACAAATGTTCATTCAAATTTTTTATATTTCATCAATGGCAGGTAGAAGCAAAACCCTAGGATCTAGCATTCCTAAGAAGGCTACCTTAAGGAGCAACAAGGTCGGCTTTCAAGTTTTTGTTGATTGTATTGCTTGATACCTCAAAGGATGATACATACGTCATGTGTTGACATTAATGCTCTTGTTTACCTCGCGTTCATGATTAATTTTATATACATGTTGTTGGAATTAAGATTTTAAAACCAGATAGGTTTCCCCTTTTGAATAATTTAAAATAAACCTAACAAATATTTTACGTTTCCCGTTATTGTTGTGTTTTAATTTTAGTTTAATTACAATTGATGAAAGTTATGAACTCATTGCATTTTTTCATTTGTATAGGTTTCTGGATTTGCACACATAGAAAACGAAATATATTTCGTTATTTTTGTTTGACCATCTACTATAAATATAAGAAATATAACCATTAGAAAAATTACATAATTGCTCTCTCCAATTTTAACATTAATCCAAAAATGGGAATGACAAAGTGATTGGTCAGATCAAACTGTAAAAGTTGCAGTAACATAGCAAAACAATATTCAGATTACTTTATGTTTGTGGTACATTAAAATTGTCCTTCTCTATTTTAACAATAACAGGAAAACGGGGAGCATTAAAGTAATTATATTGTTGTTTTAATGAGAATTTTGCACAAAGGACGCTGTTATTATAACAGTACTAAAAGGTCCTCTACAACCACATATAATTAAAAGTTGAACTAGAATTATAATTGTCACTTTTCATGATGTTAGTACATGTACACACCTGACACCACTTCCATTTATTTTCTCTTTTTTTAATATTTCCACCAACTCTCCTCTTCCCAATTTTGGCAGGGTGATTGTTTGTTTTTTCAATAGTCTAATTTTAAAAAAGAATTACTAAATTATTTCCTTTGAAAATTTATATACTTAAATTTTTTAATTATAAATTATTTTTGTAAATAATGACTTTCTTAATTAAATTTGTAAAGATAATTTTTTTACGGTTTTTTTAAATTTATATTTAAATTAATAATATATATATAATTCATTAAAAAAAAACAATAACACAATTTAAATTACGAAAATTGACTGGAATTATCTGTAACATTTGGACAATATTTTGAGTATAACCTATTAACTGACATAATCTGTATTTTCTTGACATTTTTTCTGTAATGTCTATTTTAGTTTTAATACAGATACTATTTGCATGGTTTTTTTTGGACGGATATTATTAGAGAAAAAGTGTCAAAAAATACGAATTATGTTGGTTAACTGGTCATACTCAAAATTATTGTACAAATATTACACACAACTCTAATCAATCTACGTAATTTATAATTTAAAATTTTTATTGTTATTTTTTATGAATAAATTAAATTAATTAATTATATATATATATATTTGTTAATTTAAAAAAAATTGAAAAATTGAAAGAAATTTTTTTTTTTAAATTTATTTTTGTAAGTTTGGACTTCCTTAAAGAAATCATTATTTATCAAAACGACTTATAAT
>JBBPBT010000720.1:12087569-12160694 GCA_037974875.1 Cicer bijugum | reverse complement strand
AAAAAAAAAAAAAAAAAAAAAAAAAAAAACATACTCCGGTTAAAATTATCCCTTAACAAAGCTACCGGCAACTCACCTCTACTCCATTTTAAAATTTTGCTGCCATAAACGGTAAGCTTTCCCCAAACTTATTGACATTTCATTTATTTTTTCCTTTTTTTTTTGTAAGTACAAAACATTGATTGACATTTTTACATGCTCTACTAACTAAACCCATGGGAATCAATTCTATCCAGTGAATGAGCCATATAGAGATTGACCTTAAGATAGCCCACAAAGAAACTAGGTCTCGGTTCACATGAAAGTATAATTCTATTTTTTTTTTCTTTTCTAATTGGACCTAGTGTGACGGGCGGTGTGTACAAGGCCCGAGAACGAATTCACCGCCGTATGACTGACCGGCGATTACTAGCGATTTCGGCTTCATGTAGGTGAGTTGCAGCCTACAATCCGTACTGAGGACAGATTTTTGAAGTTAGCTCACCCTCGCGGGGTCGCGACAGTTATATATTTTATTTTATTTTGGAAAATTGAATTTTGTATTTCACAATTTAATTTATATCCCATAATTTATATTTTTCTCCTTCAACTTACTAAAATATCTTTAAATGGTAAAAGTTAAAACAAATTCAAATGTTTTGATCATATCCTATATTTTCAAATTCTGAAAGTGATTTTTTTTATTTGAATTTGAAATTTCTGAAAAAATAATGTTTTTTTTTTTCTAAATTAGAAATTTTCAATAGTTATATTTCAACACCAAAAATTTCGAAAATGAGATTTCTTGGAGTTATTTTTAACTGAATATTTGAAATCTCCACTAGTTTTTCAACCGGAAAGTTTATTTTTGGAATTTTCGGTATTGAAATATAACTACCGGATATTTCAAATTTCCGATTGAAAATAATTTATGAAATTTTATTTTCGAAATTTTTAGTATTGAAATATTATATTGAAATTTCCAAGTCAATGTTTTTTCATTTTTCATTTTTTTTTGCTGCTAGAGTGTAGAATGGGCAAGTTAGTAAATAATTTATTGAGTAATGGTTTATTTTGGTCCTTGAGAAATTTTGAGAGACCCAATTTAGTTCTTGAAAAAACTAAAAACACTTTTAGTCCCTAAAAAAATAAACCAGGTCAAATTAGTCCTGAGAAATTTTGAATACCCAATTAAATCCCTAAAAAAATTAAAAACACATTTTAGTCCTTAAGAAAAATAAATCAAAACAATTTAGTATTTTACTCAATTTAGAGAAAAATAAAACCTAGTGATATTTCATATAGAGAAACCACAAGTATAAGATAGAAATCATTTTAATTCTACGGTGGTCTGTGATTTAGAAGGTATGACTTTCACCGTCTCTGTCGTTTGTTTCAAAACCTTGCATCTTCTTTCTCTCATTTTTATTTTTCACCCTTGCATTTCTAAAAGTGTTATTGTTTTTCTTACTCATGTTTTTGAAGGTGTGATTCATGTATTGTCTATGAAAAACATAATTGTAGTTTAATTGTCTATTTGTAATTATTATCAAGGATTTAATTGTTTATTTTATAAAAATTATATGTGGAAAAATCAAGTTGATGAATCATTGAACAAATTAGCAAAAATATCCATTTTTTTACTATAGTTAAAAATAATTTGACCGGATTTATTTTTCTTAGAAACTAAAAAATGTTTTTATTTTACTGAAAGACTAAAATGGGTCTTTATGAATTTTTCAAAATGAGCCTTTAACATGTGCAACCAAATGTGTCTTTAAGAATTTGACCCAGTTTATTATATGGCTGACATTTAACATGTTTAACCAAAAGATTAGCACATGCCTCAATTAGAGGGGTTCCACAAAAAATTTATGCTAGAATAGTGAATCGTGATTTTAGGGTGTAGTGATTTCCTGACTTTAAGAGCTCAGTTTGTTTAAAATGATTGATTAACTGATGTGAGAAACCATTAGAGTTTAACTTGTTGTACTAAAATTGGATTTTCTACATATTGAGGAAGAACAAGTCAAATTGTGAGGTACCAAATCCAATTTCATTGTGATGTTAACTTATCCCATGAAATTGGTATAGATTGATCATAATTTCTCTATTACAACGAATATTATATGTTTTTTCTAGCTAAAAGTAAATTAAAAAAATATATAAATCTTACTCAGAAAAAAGTCATATATGATATATGGCTACACCTGGAGAGGAAATCAGAGTAACACATAATTAATTAACAGCATATATGGCTCTGCTACAAAAACCTACCTCGGACCTATCAAGCAATCGCTCAGCATCAACAATTTACTGGTATGTTTACCATCAGTAATTCAGGAGAAAGAACAAGAATTTGGATTCATGCATAGCTTCAAGTCCTCTTGATCTTAGAAAATGTTCCTGTTTCAGAGAAGTAGGTGCTTTGAGTTCCACTACCAAGTTGGTGTGCATGAGCCTGTGGATTTGTCAGCTCAATCCCCTGAACGAAAAAATTAAATAAAATGATTCATCATCCATGCTAAATATATATATATATATATATCAGATAAGTTATTGATATACATTCATTAATACTCCTCCCATTCCCAAAATTTGTTAGTTCAAGGTATTTGCACGTAGATTAGGAAACCACTTAATTGATGTGTATTATACCAAAATACCCTTAGTCTAATCATTAAATGCTTTGAGAGAGAGAGAGAGACATTCTTTGTAAAGCTAGATACTAATTTTAATAAAACTTCCTCATGATGATGGTCATTTGCACTGTAATCTGATAAGAGATGAGAGTGATAATCTTTATTGAGAAATTCCCTTAGAATCAATGTGATAAATAATATGAGAGAAGAGATTTCGGGGACTCTCGAATTACCCTTGTGTTGTTCTTTCTCTGAATTCAAGAGTCTCCGAAATCTCTTCTCTCATATTATTTTCCTCTTCAAATTATTTTGATGGCCTCACAAGTCTGCAACTTATATAAACAAATTTACCACCAGTCTGAATAGATTCTATTCAGTTAGATACACTAAATGTAAATCACAGCCTAAGACTACAGTTCAGTAAATCAGAAGACCAGGGAAATTTACAAACTACCTACCTGAATTACTGCCTCAAGGGAGACGAGAGGACAAATGGATACTGAAGTTCTATGAAAGCAGAAGGGAGTATATGTGAGGAGATAGCAGGACGTGGGTAAATAAGAATTCAGTTGATGAGTAGGGGATAGAACCCATGAAATCAAATAAGGTAAATCTGTATATATTGAAAGGTAAGGATGAGATCGGAGGCTATCAACGAAAAGATAGCAATTAAAGGGCCATTTAATTTTACTCATTAATTTATAAAAAAATTCCTGTATTCATTTCCTAAAATTTGTATTAATTTTACTCATTAATAAAAAGGTAATGTCAAAAAACTGTTTTTATTATTTTTAGAAAAGTATCTTCATTGACTAACATTTCATCATACCTTCGTGACAATGGTTTACTACAAGAACCTCTCATCAAAGTAAAGTGAACGCACATTTTATGAAAGGAAAACAAGGAATGTTTTCACAAAGTAAACGGTCCCTAAAAGAGCAAACTAGAGTCAAAGATTCCTAACCAGAGCTCTATGGCTCCTGCCAGAGAATAATTCTCCTAACCAATTTCTTACACACGTCTAAACTTCACGACACACCAGCCTATCTGTAAATAATCCCCTCCCTCCAACAGAATTGCAACCTCATATGACACCTCACATGGCCCATTCACTCTCTCCCACATGGCCCCACGTTTCGAGAATATGTCTAGGTGTCCTATCAGTGGGATTTGGGAGAAGCTACCACTGAGCCCCTCGAAAAACTAGCAATCTTCGAATTCTTATTTTCAGTTCTTGTAGTTTATGGATTAATCCCCAGTTTTCTGAGGTATCAGGGTGGTTTTCTATCAATTAGTGTCAAATGAAAATGCACAGAAGAGAATCAATACAACATTGTTCACCAGCTTTACATGTGGGTTTGTGTTGTGATTTTAGATTATCTATGTAGTAGAGTGCAGCAATTATGAGAATAATGTTTAGTGCAGTTCAGATTCTTACATTCATTTCTTACATCTAAACCTCTTATTCATGTCATTGCGTAGACTTGTTCAATCATCCTTAAACTGAGTTCTAAGCAAGTCTACTCGAATTTACACAAAAGAGATTTTGTAAGCAAAATGGTGTGAAGTCACAAAGAATGACGAGTCTTCATGAAATGTCTTTTGAAAGGACAGGACCTAGTGGATGGAAGCAACGCTAGAGTATGAGACTCTTAACAAGAAAGATATTCTCTCCTAACCAACTCAATCACAATGTTTATAAGGATTTGTAACTACCCATTCTCTCTCTCTCATAACTGAATCACGTGGGACTCATGGGCACATCACTAATTAAATATCAATTCCCTATTCAGCCTATCTATTGGGCTAAGTCCCAAATCTAGTATCTAACACATCCTTTTGATGATCATTATCATGCCATTGATAGTTGATACAATAATTTGAGGGCCTGAGAAACATATGTTATTTGTCCGAAAAGATGGTGACACTCTACTCGATGGGGCTTGATCCCCACCATTTTAAAGGCACAGTATAGCACTCGTTATACACAATGTTGAGGTATGTCTTTAGGCACTAATGAAACATCAATGTCACCTCCATATCTGCTTGAGCACGTCATAGCGTTTTATAAGTCTAACACAATAGCAGTAGGGAAACAAAAATCCTGCAGATTTCTGTCTCTAAATTCGTTTCACAATGCTTCCATCAATAGTTTCCCATAACCATTTTCACACAAAATCAACAACTCCAACACTAGTAATGCAGCTAAAGATCAGGAGAAAATCTACAAAAACTGTAATAAGTAAAGCTAACCTGCACTGGTGTAAATGCAAGACTTGAGGTTAAACCAGATGTAGCACCACTGCTACCATAACTCCTTTCCTTAAATCTGACAAATGAAAACAGTTCATGACAATTATCATTTTGTTTAGTTAGATAAATGAGACAGGAATGATAATTCAGAATCTTGCAAAACAATCAATTAACCAGGACTTAATAAGATATGTAGAACTAAAAGCAGCAAGAAAGGACTCACTTTTTAGCAACTTTTGCAGCAAGTTTGCTTTGACCTACTGACACACGAAGCTTGCCACTGCCAGCCTGACCAAGCATTCCATAACCCTCACCCAGACCATCCCCTATAACAAAATTACTAAGAAATTAAGGAGAAAATGACATCATTGCATATTAGGCCAATTCTATGGCGCACAAGTGAGGTAAGTCTTGCACCATGCACAAACTTGTTTCCGCCTTTGGATTAATAATTCCTATCATTGGATCAAATAAGATATGATGGCACTTATTGTTAAAATGGTGGAAAATAAACTTGTGCATGGTGCAAGACTATTTTACTTGTGCACATTAGACAAATCCTGCATATTAAGGCTCCATTTAGTTTGTAAAAACATTTTCTAAATTCATTTTCTAAAATTTGTGTTAAATTTACTAGATAACAAAGAGGTGAGAGACTCTTTTAAAGTGAACACAATTGTCTACATTTCTAAAAACAATGAAAATGTCAAAAAATTATTTTCGTTATTTCCGGATATGCATCTTAACTTGTTAATTACTAGCATTTCATCTTCTCTCCATAACAATGGTTCATATTAAGAGTCTCTCATTAAGGTAAAATGAACACATTTAAAAAACTGAAAGCAAAGTGTTTTAAAAAAGTAAACCCTATGCATATTAAAAGAATAAAGGAGAAATGAGATTCATTTCCAAAGGATTTCCTACTATGTCTTTATCATCAAGTTAGGTATTAGGAGTCTTATTATGTTAGAAGGGAAATTTGGTTTTGAGCCATGTCACACCTAAGTGTGACCTGGACTTTTGGAATTGAATTTGTGGTAGCAGAATATTCTGCATAAGGCTTGTACTAGTTTTACCTTTTATCTACCCTTGTACCAAATCCATTGTTTCAGCATGTTGCAAGCCATTATTCTGATTCACACTTTCTTTAACCTGTGTTAATTTTCACACATAAGGTGTACTTAATGTGTCGATTATTAAAATAATTAGTATAATAGGAGTAATAATTAATAGGAATCAGATCAGAATTACACTAACATGATCCAGCATAGCAATGACTAACATGGAGTTTGCTAATTATAATATCACAATTTTTCAAAGTCACATTACTGATACTCCTCTTTTCTCCTTCTATCTAATCCTTAATTCCTTATTTTCAATATAAAAATAAACATAAATGCCTGGATCAAGTTAGAAATGAAAAATGCAAAGCATTGCACTGCAAATGCAAGTCAGATGAAGACAAGTGAATCTGGTAAATTTACCTAAAGAGCTCTCTTCGGGAACTCCAAATTGCATCCTATTGGCTAACTTCCTCATGTCCGTTATTGCATACCTGAGATAAGAATCAACAGATCAAGAATTAGAAAAAAGGAAAAAAGGAAATACTCCCTCAACCCTGCACGCATGTAAAAGAAGTACTACAAAAATCAATGCTAACCTCTCCTTCATTTTCCTGAGCCTACGACCACCTCTCTTCTTTTTAGGCTCCGAATCAGGCACTGGAAGTGGTTTGGGTTGCTTAGCAGGAGGGGGCTCTTGCCACTTCTCAATTTTTTTGTGGATCTCATCCTTGAGAGTTCTTCCAGTTTTCCCAGATGGGTCCCCACGTATTGAGTCTACTCGTGCCGCAAGTGTAGACTTCGCAGCCAGGAGTCGGCATGCTCGCATCCTTAAAGGAGGAGGAGTAGTTTGAAATATTTCTGTTTGCTCTAGGTAACCTACATGAAATTGTGATGTTGCAGTCGAGAACCCAGCAAGATTTTTTTTCTTGGCTCCAAGAAGCTGAACATTACAAGCAGGCATTTTTGCAAGAGCAGATAGGCCACCAGCTGTTCCCATGAGTTTAGCTGCAACAGCACTCCCAACTATAGCAGAAACATTAGGTGCAATGTAACCCATTCTGCTCTCAACAAAATCAAGAACATTCTTCTTCGCTGAATCAAGAGTAAGAGCTCGATCACATGCCTCAATTGTCTTACTAAGGACTTCTTCTGGAAGTGGCTTGCCTGTCGTAGTCGATGCTGTAACTGAGACAACCATGATAATGGCTGAGGGTAAAAGCCCTTCTAAATCAACAAGAGTCAGATCCATTTCATTTCCTATTTTTTTAACAACACGTGCATAATCGATTGGGTGATGAACTAGTGACTCAAGCTCTGGAAATTTCAAGCGATACTTGTCGCGAATAAAATTGTGAATAATGACAATTTCATTCTCAATATCAACCGACAACGCATTGCATTCCACAATTAATTGGTATTCAGGATCATCTTCTAAATCTACTCCCTGAATTGTGACATCTGAACCCTTTTTAAGGGCTTCTTCCACTTTCTGCCATAAAGAAATACATTAGCCCTCAGTTACAGGCCCAATTCAACACTAGGTAGTCAATTGCAGTGGTTCACAGCGAGATCGTGCCGGAGCAGTGCAGTGCAGGGCCTGGCCATGGCAGTGTGGTGGCATTTTCTCAGATCCACAAAAATGTGAAATGTTTTTGTGCAGGAAAAACCAAGATTACCATTCAATTTTAAAACAATATGGGGCTATTTTTGGTATTTTCGCTCTTAACCCTAATTCCACTCTCTCTCCTTCATATTTGTACTCTTTCTTCCTATTCCTTCATTCAGATTTCGTTGTCTTCTCCTTTGCTGGGTGCGAGAGCTTCTTCGGCACCACCTAGCCGTGCCGCCATTCAGCTTCAAACACCACCCAGCCGCACCACCGTCCAGCTTTGATAACCACCCAGGTTCTCTTCCTTCATCCTGCCTCTTTTTTTCTACTTTCTTACCTCACTTATTTCTGTGTTTTATTTTATTTTTTTCTTATTTCCTTCTTTCTCTACTTTTTTCTTTAGTTTTTCTGTTCTTACTTCCTTCCTTCTTTCTTTGTTCTTTTCTACTTCCTTTCTTTTTCAGTTTTTTTCGCTTGTTCTGCAAACAGCCATAACAACACCATCTGCAACCCCACAAAGTAATAATACCGCTGCTTGTGGAATGTTTAAAGCACATGTGATGATGTTGACCTAGCATGGCAGTTTAACCGTGCAAAGGACAAGAATAATAGAAAGAGGATCACATGTGATTTCTGTAAACTTGAAACTACTGGAGGAATTACTAGGGTAAGACAACATCCTTTAGGAATAAAGGGAGATATAAAAAGCTGCAGAGACATGCCACCAGATTGTAAGTTATTGTTGCAGGCAGATTACTATGAGAAACAAGTGCTAAAAGATGGAATCGTAAATGAGGTGGAATTGCAAATTGATGATGTAGCTGAAATAAGGAGAATTCGAAGTGCAAAAAAGGGTAGTTGAGGCCCCTTTGCCGGCTGCCAAGAAGACAAAAGGTCCCTTGGATTTAATGTTCGGCAAACAAGCATAAATGATGCTTGTGACAAAGCAAGAGCAAGAACGGTACAATACATTGCTCCTTTTTTTTATACAAATTGAATTGCTTTTAATGTTCCAAGATCAAAAAGCTTCAATTTGATGTTGGAAGCGGTTGTAAAGTACGGTCTTCATTTGAAACCTCCAAGCTATCATGAGTTAAGGGTTCCACTCCTTGAAAATGAGGTGGAACATACAAAGGGTTTGTTGAATGGTCATCAAGAGCAATGCGCAAAATTCAGATACTCAATTATGTCAGATGGTTGGACAGACAGAAAGAACAGAACTTTGATTGATAAATTTCTTGGTGAATTCTCCATCGGGAACAATGTTTGTGAAGAGTATTGATGTTTCTACCTACATGAAGACTGATATTAAAATATTTGGGATATTGGACAATTTTGTTGAGGAGATGGTGAGCAAAATAGTGCAGGTGGTTACTGACAATGGAAGTAATTTTGTATTGGCTAGTAAACTGCTAACTGCCAAGAGACCACACATGTTTTGGACTCCATGAGCTACACATTGTCTAAATCTGATGGTTATAAGATATCGGAAAGATTGCTACGGTTATTCAAAGAGGGATTAGTCTTGCAGGCTTCATTTATAACCACACATTGGGGTTGAACGCGATGAGAAAGAACACTAACAATGTTGAGTGGGTTAGACAAGGAGTCAATGGGTTTTCTACCACATTTCTTACTTTGCAAAGATTGTATAAACAAAAAGTCAACCTTAGAAAGATGTTCACTTTAGAACAATGGTTGAAGTCAAAGGCAACTAACGATCCTAATGAAAAGAAGGCAACCCGTATTGTACTTATGAAATTATTTTGGAATTATATTATCTACACTCTTAAGGTTATGGGACCTCTTGTACAACTGCTAAGACTTGTTGATAATGAGAAAAAACCTGTAATGGGATACATATATGCAGCAATAATCAAGACCAAGGAGGATATTCAAAAAGCTTTCAATGAACAAGCAAACAAGTACATAGATGTATTTGCAATCATTGATGAAAGGTGGAAATGCCAACTTCATCATCCAGTGCATGTTGCATGCTACTACCTAAATGCAAAGTATTTTTATAGCAAACCAGAAATTGAGAATGATCCCATAATGGTGGGAGGTCTTCACTTATGCATTGAAACACTTGATGAAAGTCATCAAATAAGTGACATGACTACAGCACAATTGGCGGAATATAAGATTGCTAATAGCCTCTTTGGATTGGGTGAAGCAATATGACAAAGGGCAACATTAGCTCTTGGTAATCGGAAGTTCATTTCTTCTTAAAACTTTTAGCGCACAACAACTTGTATATAAAAATAATGAAAATGATTGTGTCATGGCAGCTGTGTGGTGGAAGACTTATGGACCACAAACTCCACTTTTGCAAGTATTGGCCATTAAAGTGTTAAGTTTGACATGCAGTATTTCAGGATGTGAGCAAAATTGGAGTACTTTTGAGCATGTAAGTTAATACTTGTTATTAAATTATAGAGTATTCTACAATGTAGGTTCATATTAATTTAAGAAACTAACATTTGAAATTATAATACATAGATTCATTCCAAGAAGAGAAGTAGACTTGAACATAAGAGGTGTTAGACTTGGTTTTTGTTAAGTTTAACCAGGGCTCTGAAAGAGCGTTACGATTGTCGTGATGTGATTGATCCAATTGTCTTGAATGATGATGATGATTATACCAATGAGTTTGAAGTGGGAGACTTGGGGGAAGATGGTGAACCTGTTGAAGAATTAGTTTATACTGGTGATAATCTAACGTGGACTGATGTTGCCAAGGCAAGTGGGCCTAATGAGCCGGCAAGCAGCAAAAAAAAAAGGCAACTGCAAGTGCATATAGGGAAATAGCACAAGAAGTGGTGGTAGAAGAAAATGTTGAAGAAATTGAACCTATTTATGTTTAAGATGATGGGAAGGAGGAGGAAAACGAAGAATGTATGAAGTTGATGGGAAGAGGAGGAGGAACAAGAGGAAGAAGACTATGTTGAAGATGATACTGATATTTGATTCCTATAACATGCATTTTAGTTTTAATATTTTGTTATTTTATTGCTCTATGCTGAAGAAGATGACATTTGGTATTTAAATGTATGTTTTGATTAAGACTTGGGGTTTTTTATTACTATTTATGAATATGAGTTTGAGACATTGTTTAATTTTGCATGTTTATATAGTATTATTCATGTAATTTGTCCAAAAAATAGGGGTAATCCAGCTATTCTGCAACCGTTATCCTAGTTTTCAGGGTTGGCCGTGACACGCTGCTACCTGGGAT
The DNA here is from genome assembly GCA_037974875.1 of Cicer bijugum. Taxonomy (NCBI): domain Eukaryota; kingdom Viridiplantae; phylum Streptophyta; class Magnoliopsida; order Fabales; family Fabaceae; genus Cicer; species Cicer bijugum. The sequence goes on along the minus strand of JBBPBT010000720.1, from coordinate 12,149,909 downwards.
TAACTACCTAGATTCAACACATATCTAAATAAAAATAGAACCCCCTATACATTTAAAAAAAAAAAAAAGGAGAAATAATGATAAGCTAACAGTCATGGGAGAAGAAAAAGAAACAGAAACAGAAAAACAATATCACAACATGAAACAATGAGAGATGTTAAAAGCTTTTGTTGCAACCAATGCAAAGCTTAATGTGTGTTTGTCACGTGTCCGACACCGACACATATAATTAAATTTATTACTGATTACTACCCTTGGTTGAATTTATTCTAGATTCTACCACAATTGAGAAATTCATACAACAAAAATATTAGTTTTAAATTGTGGTCAGCAACTACAATTAAAGTAATATTCGCAACATTTGCTGCTGCAAAAGCAACAGCAAACCCAATTTAAAACCACTAAAAACAAAATGATTATTAACTAACCTGTACAATATCAATGTATCTTTGGGTTTGCTGCAACTTAGAAACACTATCCAAGTCATCATAGTTGAGGTTTTCTAGGTCAGCCAGATCACCATCAACATCTTCGTCCATATCTGCAGCATCGACATTATTATCTGCCTAAGATCAAAACAAACCAAATTACTCATCAATTTTATCACAGAAACAGTTTCCACCAAAATTAAAAATTTAAAAGAAAACATGTAGTAAAATAAAAACTACACTCACAGGGATTTCAGCTTCGTTATCAGAGAGTTCGTCAAGGTCAGCAAGAAAAGTATCAGCAAGTGTAGCCTGCAACCAAATTAAAAGAGAATTGGAAATCTTAGCTTTCTGTGATTAAAAAATAATAGTAAAAAATTGTGGTTAAATTGACTAATTGTTTAAGATACAAGAACATGTTACGAAGGGAAGAAAGAGAGGAAAATGACCATGGCTATGAGAGGTCAAAATCGATGTGGTTGTGAGAATTGTATCAAAAGATCAGAATAGAGACACACAAGAGAACTTGATGAACGTGTCAATTTGTCAAGCTCCCTCCCATTTATTGGCTCTAGCCCACATGTTGGAGGGGACAAAAAAACCTCATGGCTTAAACAACTCACTAAACAAAACCCCCAAAACCAAAAAGCTCACAAAATCATGTGGGCTTAATGGGCCCATAGGCCAATTTTTTCAAAAAAAAAATCAACAATTAAAAGTTTAATAAAGCATAGGCAACAACTACTCGATACAAGTTTATGAGTTTTCACATGACAAAATACAAGTTTATCCTTGTCAGTGAAAACACCAGTTGACTCAATAACATCATCAGCTCCAACCTAACCTTATGGAATCTCCTCAGGGTTCCAAATTTTCAGTTGAAATCAATTTAATTATAAAAGCTAAATGCTAATGCCACTAATGCATAATCTAGTTCAAGACAGTAGCAACTAGCAAGCATTGAAAAGGTGACACAGGCTAAAAATTATGTAGAATTAAAAGCAAAGGTTGAAAGACTAAGCTAAATGTGACACTCTACTTCTCATGTTTTCAAGACATCATCAAAATAGCAGCATTATGTACTTATGTATGAGTTCAAATTTGAGAAAGTTGAACATGTGAGAATAGCTAAATCATTAAACCAGACACACAATGAATATTAAGTTATCTATAGACTGTAGTTAATATAAAACTATTTATGTGATTAAGAAAACAAAATGAGTACTTTAGTATAACTGTACAAGAAAACTAATTATCTAAACTCTTACTCCCACTCACTTTGAAAGAAGGAGTAAGAGTTTAAGCTAAACACCACTAAACTCCTCATCACTAAACTACCACAAATTCAAAATCAAAAGCAATATCCATTAGTAATTAGCTTTCCTATCATTAAACACATTAATCAAAGAATAAGAAGGGCAAAGATTAAGCTTAAACATTACAGTCTCATTAAAAAATGCTCACTACTCCAAATGAAAAAGCGAAGCACAACACAATTTCCATTACCACTACAAAGCAACCGAATGCCTAATAATTCAACAAAGCACTTTAGTAAGCAAAATAGGCATAAAACAGTGCATAAAACCACAATTCATCTATTAGGAAAACCATTTTTGCATATAACAGTCTCAGAATCACAATCACAAGAACAACTACTGAGCCTTTACAGCAGATTCATAATCGAAGATAGAAAAACTATAGTTTTTTCATAATCATAGGACTTTTATCTAAAATTAAATGAAAGTTTGATTCATAATCGAAGATAAAACAACAATTCCAGCGATATAGAGGCTCGGAGGCGACTGTAACAGTGACAAAGGTCTGAAAATCGAGACATTGAAGCTTACCATGGATGAAGACGACAGTAACAGAGGTCCGAAAATGACCGTGACGGTGGCCGGAATGAGAAGTTACGGCGCGCCGCTAGGGTTCCAAATCGTGTGTTCGCAAATCGTGAGAAGTTGTGACTTGCGCAAACTGTTATGTTACTCTATCGTTTACAGATTGTAGGAATTGAACTCTGTCATTTTATGTTTCATTCTAAAAGCTAACTAGTTTCATTTTATGTTTCATTCTAAATACTAAGCTATTCAATGTCACTTGTATTTTTATTTTTATTTTTGTATGAAAAGTGAGCAAAGCTCAAGAAAACTACAAAGTTTGCCATATATTCCTAGATACGCAAGTTACGAAAATATACTTAAAAAATACATTTCAAGTTCTCTAGGAGTTTCCATGTTATACAATTAAATAAGTTTAAAGGGAAATTAAAACTAACAAGTTCATTAGTAGATCAGTTCAATTTTCAACTAGACAATCCTTATTATTTAGCTCGCAAATACGAAGAATAAGAGTTGGGGTATTTATATTGATTTTACAATTGTCATATATTATATTAACTAAGATTTTATAATCGTTATCTGTTTGAAAATATACAATCCTTTGTCGACAAACTATCTAACGTTACTTATATTTATAATAAAAGATGTTTAAATGTAATTAATTTTCTTTTTTCTCTTGAAATTTTCTTTCTTGATAAATTGTGTAACATTGATAATATTATGTTGATCATCATATTTTGAGTTTGATTTTTAAATTTTACGATAGTATAAATTTTTAGTAATATTTATATTAAGAATAAATATAAAGAAAGGATGCAAGTAGTTTCACAACTCATCTCATGTATGTAAAGTAGATAGAAATATATATATATATATATATATATATATATATATATATATATAAATTCAATGAAAAAGACAACTGTCAACTGCTCATATTTTCAAATCTTGCATATCAATTTTTTTGTTTTGGAATATACTTTTATTTTATTTATTTTTAGTTTATTGTTAATTGTGATTTAAAAATCCTTAAGAAATAAGAAGCATAAAGTACATGAGGTGATGAAGAAGTGCATATGGCAAACATGCTCGTGCAATTTGTGTAAATAATACACCCTTTTTGCTTTAAAAAAAACTATTTTCTTTTCCTTCAAAAGTAATGAAAATAATGGGTATATTGATAACTAGTATGGGGCTCGTGTTAAAGACAGATGAGATAATTGTTTATATAAATTATTTTTTAAATAATTTTAATTAAGTATGAATCATTTCAATTTTTTTATATATATGTTATTGGTATTATATTTTAGTATTTACACGAATATCTTGATAGATGATATTCATTAATTTGTTTTTTTGAGTCAATGATATTTATCAATTTAATCTATATATAAATAATTTATTTTTATATCAAATAAAAACATAAATCATGATAAGTTTTTTTATTGCTTGTCAAAAAAATGAAGTCTTTTTTATTGATCAAATACATAGACAATTGGGTCCCACTACGCCAAAAATTGCCTTTTACAGCGCTTGCTAAACACAAGCGCTGTTGAAAATATATTTTAAAAATAACGGAGCCTTTTACAGCGTTTTTTATGGCAAGCGCTGTAAAAGCAGCACTGTGGTATGTCTTATAACGTTTGCGCATAACGTTATAAGTCTTTTACAACGCTTGTCAAAAAAGCGCTGTCAAACGAAGCGCTTTCGCGTATCATTTTACAGCGCTTTTCTCACAAGCGCTGTAAAATACATGCGCTTTCAATTTTTTGAACTACCTATTACAGCGCTTTTCTCACAAGTGCTGTAAAATACAGGCGCTTTCATTGAATTTAACTACCTATTACAGCGCTTTTTTCACAAGCACTGTAAAATGCATTTTTCAAATAATTATATACGTTGGAAACCCTCATATCATATCCTCTAGATCTTTCAAAACCCTAATATCCTCTACGTACTGTGCAGCCATCTACGTTGTCTCAGGTATTTTTTGATTTGTTTTTGTCAAAAAATCTTTATGATCTCTTATACACATGATCTGTTATGTTTTAAATCTCTTTCAAAATATTATTATTTCTCATGAACAATTGAATAATTCATATTATATATACCACATGATCTGTTATGTTTTGAAATTGTCAAAAATTGTCAAAAACTCATATCACATGATCTGTTCTATTTTGAAACTGTTGATATGTTTTGTATTGAAAGCTTATTAGTTTATTAATTTTGTAAGCTTATTAACTTATTAGTTTTGTATTGAAAGCTATTTAGTTTTGTAACTGCATTTATATAGGTGGTATAATATGGATAGGAAATGGATGTCAGCCAATCGATTGTCAAAAGAGTATGAAATTGGAGTGAATGAGTTTGTTGAGTTTGCAGTGAAGAATGCAAAAGATCCAAATAGAGTAGTTTGTCCTTGTTTAAAATGTTGTTTTGGAAAACGTGTTAGAGAAGATGAATTAGAAATACATCTAATATGTAATGGAATTGATCAAAGCTACACATGTTGGATAAGACATGGTGAGAAAAAAAAAAGGAAACATTAATTTTGAGAATAGTTCGACATATGCTTCAACTGTCTTCGATACAGATACATATGAGTCGAACCGAGTTGATGAGATCGCAAAAGCAGTTGAACAAGATCTTCGAGATTGTCCTAAAATGTTTGAAAGTTTGTTGAGTGATGCAGAGAAATAATTATATAATGGTTGTACTAAATTCACAAGACTGTCGGCGATATTAAAGTTGTACAACTTAAAAGCGAGTAATGGATGGTCTGATAAAAGCTTTACAGAATTATTAACACTCATAAAAGATATGTTGCCAGATGATAATGAACTTCCCAGTCGAACCTACGAGGCTAAACGGATTTTGTGTTCTATTGGCATGAGTTACGAAAGGATTCATGTGTGTCCTAATGATTGCATTTTATTTCGAAATGAATATGAACTACTTAAGGTGTGTCCGAAATGCAATGTCTCTCGATATAAGAAGAAAGAATCTACTCCAGCAAAAGTCGTGTGGTATTTTCCTATAATTCCAAGATTTAGGCGCATGTATCGCAGTGAAGAAGATTCAAAACACTTGACATGGCATGCAGATGAAAGAATTAGAGATAGAATGTTTCGACACCCTGCAGATTCCCCACAATGGGCAAAAATTGATCACGACTATCCTGAATTCGGGATGGAGTCAAGAAATCTAAGACTTGCACTTTCTACTGATGGAATGAATCCACATGGTCTTCAAAGCATCTCACACAGCACGTGGCCTGTGATTTTGGTAATCTATAACCTACCTCCATGGTTATGTATGAAGCGTAAGTTTATGATGTTGTCTCTGTTAATTTCTGGACCCAAACAACCGGGGAATGATATCGACGTATACTTGACTCCTCTAATCGAAGATTTAAAACGTATGTGGGAGACAGGTGTGGAAGTTTATGATGGATATAAGAAAGAATGTTTCAATTTGAGGGCTATGTTGTTCGACACAATTAATGATTTTCCAGCATATGGTAATTTATCAGGATATAGCATTAAAGGTCAGTGTGCATGTCCTATATGTGAGGAGAGTACAAATTGGATGCGGTTGAAACATTGTAAGAAGAATGTGTTTCTTGGACATCGTAGATTTTTACCTTATAGTCATCAGTATCGTTGGTGGAGAAATGCATTTAATGGAAAATCAGAGGAAGGTAAAGCTCCTTCAGCACCGACTGGATATCAAATACTTGAAAAAGTACAAGGTTTGACCAATAAATTTGGCAAACCTTTTGCGGGAGAGTTGGTCAAAATTGGGTGGAAGAAAAAGTCAATTTTCTTTGAATTGCCATATTGGAAGTCATTGTATATAAGACATTTCCTCGATGTGATGCATATTGAAAAAAATGTATTTGATAGTGTTATTGGTACGTTACTCAATGTTCCAGGAAAGTCTAAAGATAGCATCAACGCAAGATTGGACTTGGTCGATATGGGAATAAGAAATGAATTGGCTCCAGTAAAGAAAGGAAATCGCACATATCTACCTCCAGCCGCTCATACTCTATCTAGAAAGAAAAAAATTGTTTTATGTAAATTTCTACACGAAGTTAAAGTTCCAGAAGGATACTCTTCGAACATTAAAAGTTTGGTTTGTATGAAAGACCTCAAGTTAAAAGGTTTGAAGACCCATGATTGTCATATTCTAATGGAGCATTTGCTACCAATAGGTATACGTTCCATTTTACCTGAAAAAGTTCGACTAGCCTTGACTAGATTATGTTTCTTCTTCAGGGAAATTTGTAGTAAAGTGATCGACCCTCAGAAATTACCGACATTGCAGAGGGAAATTGTTGTTACTTTGTGTGAGCTTGAAATGTATTTCCCACCATCATTTTTTGATATAATGGTTCACCTTACTGTTCATCTGGTTAAGGAGACACAACTTTGTGGGCCAGCTTATATGAGATGGATGTATCCGATAGAACGATATATGAAAATATTAAAAGGGTACGTAAAAAGTAGAAGTCGACCATAAGGTTGTATTGCTGAACGATACATTGTGGAAGAGGCTGCTGAATTTTGTACTGAATATATGTCCAATGTTGAATCCATAGGGCTTCCCATGTCTCGTCATTCGGGAAGAATATCAGGAGAATGGATAATTGGAAGGAGACTGCTGACTATATCAAGGACAGAATGGGAGCAGGCACAATTGTATGTTCTGCACAATGATGATGAGGTTCAACCGTATGTTACAATACACATGGATCAGTTAGCTCGTTTGAACATGAATAGGAATCAAAATTGGATAACTCGAGAGCATAATCGAAGTTTTATAACATGGTTAAAAAAACACATAAAGTCAAAATTTGATATAGACCCCGGATCAATTTCACAGAGATTGAGGTGGCTAGCAAATGGTCCGAGCTTACATGTCTTTTCTTACACTGGTTATGTTATTAACGGCTACACATTTTATACCAAAGAACAAGATGATCAGACCACTATGCAAAACAGTGGAGTCACTCTCGTAGCTGAAGCGATGCATGTCTCCAGTGCAAAAGACAAAAACCCAATATATGCAAATCTATCATATTTTGGGGTTATCGAGCGCATATGGGAGTTAGACTACACAATGTTTCGTGTTCCCATATTTGGTTGCAAGTGGGTCGATAATAATAATGGCGTTCGGATTGATGAGTCAAGATTCTTGCTTGTGGATTTTAATAGGGTGAGATACAAAGACGAGCCTTTTATTTTAGCGTCGCAAGCTCAACAAGTGTTTTATGTCATCGATCCTTCTGATGATAAATGGTTTGTTGTCCTATCGACCAATAAAATAAGTGATGATAACAACAATGATGAAGATGTTGGTAATGATCTTTTATTTGCAACATAACAACAACCACATGAAATTGATTCAACTGATGATGGCTTATATCTTAGAGATGATCATGATGAGGGAATTTGGATTAATCCATCGTTTCGTATTGTAAATGGACAAACAGATTTGAATCCCACCAGGAAAAGAAGAAGGGCATCTTAATGTACATGTTTAATTGTTTTATATAAGCCATGCATGTAATCTGAATTATTGTTGTAATCTGAATTATTGTTCAATTCTGGTTTTATTGTTGTAATCTGAATTATTGTAATCTGAATTATTGTTCTATTCTGGTTCTATTTTGGTTTTATTGAATTATTGTTGTATTATAATCTGAATTATTCTGGTTCTATTCTGGTTCTAATCTGAATTATTTTGGCTTTTGGATAGTTTGGTTGATGGGTGGGGGGATAAGGGTAATCTGAATTATGCATGTAATACTTTTTGACAATTTCAATTCTTAAATGTAATCTGAATTATGCATGTAATACTTTTTGACAATTTCAATTCTTAAATGTAATCTGAATTATTGGCAAATTGATTGGAATAAATGTCTGAGTTACAGTCATCCAATATTGAGCACAAGGCCCTATTAAAAATGCACTGGTGTATTTTTTTTTTTTAAAAAAAGCCTTTTACAGCGCTTTTTAAAAAAAGCGCTGTAAAAGGCCCTTTTAAAAATAAAATAATGAGACATTTTACAGCGCTCTTCTTATCAAGCGCTGTAAAAGGCCCTTTTAAAATAAAATAAAGAGACATTTTACAGCGCTTACATTAGAAAGCGCTGTAAAGGACTCTTGTAATTTACAAACGCTTACATTTACGAAGTTCACTTAATTCAGATTCGAACCGAGGCCTTCCAAGTGTGACAACGTAGATGGGTATTTAACGTATATGACATTAAATAATTAAATTAAATATATGACATTATTATTATTAATCTCCACCTCAATATTATTAATTATAAATATTAACACATTAATTATTGTTGAATACATTAAAGTTATATTATATATTTAATTATTTAATGTCATATATTTATAATAATAATAATAATAATATTAAAGTTATATTGAGGTGGAGATTAATAATAATAAGGTTAGATTTGTTGTCTGATGGAGACCTTTTAATTAATAATATTTATAATCAATAATAAGGTTAGATTTGTTGTCTGATGGAGACCTTTTACAGCGCTTACTGGGAAAAGCGCTGTAAAAGACTCTACGAAAAATAAAATAAAGAGACCTTTTATAGCGCTTATGTGAACAAGCGCTGTAAAAGGCTTTAAAAATAATGTTCATCAGATACCTAACATGACTTTCTCTAACAGGATTTTCTTCAAACACCTTGTACGCATTGTTAACAAACCCATTTTTCTTCAGACACATTGTTAACAAACCCATTTTTCGCAAGGGAATGTAAAGAGATAAAAAGGGTGTTGAGGTGGAGATTGAAAGAGTAAGCTTTGATGTTTGCGAAGAAGATGCATAAAAGGACTTTGAGGTGGAGTTTGGTGAAGATGAAGAGATTTTGGTGGGTTTTGCAGAGCTTGTTTAAAAAATAACATAGCAAAACAAAAAAATAACATAATAAGGCCTTTTACAGCGCTTCTTTGAGAAAGCGCTGTAAAAGGCTTTTAAAAAAAACAATGAGGTCTTTTACAGCGCTTGTTGATAAAAGCGCTGTAAAAGAGCCTTTTAAAAATTTAAATAAGGATGTCTTTTATAGCGCTTTTTTGACAAGCGCTGTAAAAGGCTTTAAAAAAACAAGCGCTGTAAGGACGCCTTTTAGAGCGCTTTGTTAACAAGCGCTGTAAAAGGTTGGACCTTTTAGAGCGCTCTTTGGAAAAGCGCTGTAAAAGGGTTATAAAAAAGCGCTGTAAAAGGGTTATATATATAACAGTAACCTCTTCAGTTTCCTCTTCATTACGTAAACTACACTATCATTGAAACCTTCATCGTTCTTCTCTTCTTTTGCAAACCCTATAATCCCGTCCATTACGAACTGTTTTTCCATGATCATCTCCTTCATTTCGAACCTTATTTCCATCCAAGATCATTTCGAACATTATATTTTCATTGAAATACGTAACCCTCATTACGTATTTCTTCAAAACGTTTTTCTGTGAACCTTATTGCTGTGAAATTTCTGTGTTCGCTCTTTTCTTCGCATTTCATCTTTCTTCCAACCGTTATTCAGGTATTGATGTTATTTATTTTTTGTAATGATTAAAATGCATGTTGAGCTTGTTTAAAATATATATACTGATACATGTTGAGGTTGTTTAGAATAATGCATGATGCATGTTGAGCTTGTTGATGTTATATTAAACTGCATGTTGAACTTGTTGTAGTTAAATGGATAAAAACAAAGAAATAGAATGTCAAAATGAAGAATTTGGCACCTCTAAGGCTTATGAAAATGAAGTCAAACGTGGTGCAACTATAATGCAAAAGGTGATCAAAGCAAGGAGCAATGGCACGAAGTTTGAGGTTATACTATACTATACTCTGTTTGCTGTGTATTTTTTTTAGCTTTTTTTAATAGCATGTACTTACTATATGAGTTTATTAGGTTGGCTGGAATGAAAGTGGTCAGCCAATTGACCCCAACAGCGCAATGTTTGTAAGTTACATTGGGGCTGTTGTTCGACAAAATATTCCTGTTACCATTGACGATTGGAGAGATAAGGCGTTGAAGGATGCCAAAGATATCATATGGAATGATATTCAAGTAAATTTTTTGATTCAATCTTTTGTCATTTATAAATATTTTCATTGAAATACTTTACTTATAATTTTTTTTATTACAGACAACTTTTGTCCTTGATGAAGGACGAAAGAATTACGTTTTGAGAGTTGCGGGAAAAATCCATCGGGGATTTAGATCGCATCTCTCAAATTTCTATCTAAAAGATAGAGAAGGAAACACAAGTGTTGAACCTCCAAAGATATATCAACATTATATATCAAATGATGAATGGAAAGCATTTGTTTCCAAACGTACTGACCCCGCATTTGTCGTAAGTGATTAATTTATTTGCATTTGTGTGTTTTATTATTCATATTCGTAGCGTATTTTAAATTTTTACATAATTGCTATTTTTTTATATAGAATATTAGTAAGGCAAATCGCGAGAGGGCAAGCAACCCGACGCACCCATACAGAAGATCACGTATGGGATATGCACGGCTAGACCAAAATCTTGTAAGTCAATGTAACATCAATGGTTGTGGGAATTTGTATTATAAACTATAGTTTCTAACTAATATTTTATTTTAACGAATAGCGACAAGAGACCCAATCCGATCAACCATTGGGTCGTCATATCTTGTGGAAGGAAGCTCGGGTAAATAAGGATGGAGTGGTTGAAAACGAAAATGTTCAAAAAGTAATAGAACTTTGTGTAAGTATATTATGACTTTAATATTTTTCAATATTGTATTTATCACTTGAATACTCTTTAATATTGTATTTTAAAAATGCTAATGAACTTAACTATTTTAATGTTACATGTATTTTAGGAGACGATCGAACAAAGTTCTAAACATGAAGAGGGCAACAAGGCTACTTGCAGGGATATTCTGGGCAAAGTTTTTAATGTTCCTGAATATTCCGGTCGAGTTAGGGGGAAGGGATTTGGCGTAACTCCCAGAAGCTTTTTTCCTCCAGAGAAGCGCCAAAAACCTTCCAACGAGGAAGTATTAGAGAAGATCAGAATCCTATCTGAGCAAGTGGCACTCTTGGTGAATAAGAATAAAGACAAGCAACTTCCGGATCAGCTCCAAGGTGAAATACAAATGGAGAGTGAAAGCGGGAGTTGCAACGTTGGTTTGAAAATTATTCCCGAGGTAATTAATTACTTACTTGCTTATGTAATTACTTATGCATTAAACAATATTATATATTAACTGTACTTATGTTTTAACTATTGATTTAGGGTGTCACTATATGTTTCCTATACTTGTCCTCGCCCACTCATCGAAAGGTGGGAAAAGGTAAATTGTACAATACTTTGGGAGAAGTATTGCACAATACTCTGATCCCTGCGGGCCATGTCAAAGTATCGCCTATTGTTGCTTTCGAACCAACTGCACCGTTGCCGATACCGGACAACGACGGAGATATGCAAATATTGGGCGACGCGATTGATAGTTACGTGGCATGGCCCACAAACCTTGTTGCCCTCGATAAAAGCCCTCCCAGAAACGAATCTGTTACGTCTCCCGAAAAGGTTTGTCACATTTATTGCATAAGCTTTGTCAATTTTTTCAGATTCAATAAACTAACATTTAACCTCATTTTTGTAGGTCCAAATAAATAAACCTCACGCACATCCAAAAAAAGGCAGCAAACCTCAAAAATTGGAGGTTAATAGAGCTGCCAAATTACAAAGGCCGGAGGCCAATAAAACTGTCAATAAAACTGGCAAACTTGCAGTAAGAAAAAAACTGGATCGTGGGAAATCAGTCGCTGTTGCTACTGCTCCTACAATAAGTCAGCCACGCCTTGGTAAATACGGGGCGTATCTTGACAAGCAAGTAAAAAATAAGTTCTGCAGCAGCGACGATTCGCGCATGATACACTTGAATAAAGATATATTCGGAGATGAGTATGAGGAATTGTTCGACAAGGAGCACGTATACGAACTTCTCGAACATAAGGAGCTCAGTGCTACTGTGATGTGCTTGTACATAAGGTAAAAAATACTTTTAATTGCATTTATTGGTAATTAATTAAATGTATTGGTAATTAATCTTCTTTAAAATTTTAATTGAAGGTTTTTGCATGAGAAGTTCGTGTGCATGCGGAAATTATCAAATAAATACTCATTCTTGTCTCCGCATAAGATGTCGATGTGGAAACTCGATATAGAAAATGTAAAGCAATACATTGTAGATATGTTTTTAGGAAATATAGAAAAGGATAAATTGTTCTTCGCACCATATAATTCAGGGTACGTAATTTTATCTTTTTTAATTGATGAGAATTTAATTTATTAGTTGTGTACAAACAAAATTGTTTAACCAATTTTTTGTTGTTGTAGGGCACATTGGGTGCTATTTGCAATCAATGCGGTCTCTGAAGTTGTATACTATTTGGATCCCGTGCATGGCAATTACAACAATCATTCTGAAATAAAGACTATGTTCGACACGTAAGTAATCTACATTTATTTCTTACATATATATATAAAGAATGTGTTTGTTGATACTATAATAATCACATTTATTCATTTATATAGTGCCTTAAAAGTTTATCGATCTCAAAGAGGTGCGACAGTGTCGAAGAAAAAGTCTAATAATATTACATGGATCCCAATAAAGTGCCCTCGTCGAACAAACAACATCGACTGTGGGTACTACGTATTGAGATTCATGAAGGAGATTGTTGACAAGAATAAAACTATTATCCCAGAAACGGTACGGTATTTTTATTATATGATTTTCATATATAAATTATCTATATATTTGACACTAACTTAATATAATATGTTCAATTTTTATATTGCAGTACTTTGAAAATTCCAGTCCATCATATTCTGAGCAAGATCTGATGGAATTAAAGGAGGAATGGTGTGAGTATGTGCTTGAAATGAAAATTATTTGATTTTCTGGGAAATAGCATGCTGCTGTGCAAGGGATCTGAATATTATATGGTGCATAGTTATTATATATGATCATAGGACAGTATATAAACATGCATATGAATATGTTGTAAATTAGGTTCAATGTAAATTTAGTTACTTATGTTGTAAATTACTGTGTATATATATGTATCATATTGTGTGAACTGATTATGTTTTAACTGATTCTGGCTCTGGTTCTGGTTCTGGTTGTGTTACAGGGTAATATACATGCATATGAATATGTTATAAATTACTGATTCTGGTTGTGTTGTGTTGTGTGAACTGGTTCTAACTAATTTTGGATAAAAAGATAAAAGACAGCGCTTTATAAAAAAAATGCCATAAAAAGCTAAAAGGCGCTTTTAAAAAATATATATATAAAAAAAAAAACAACACCTATTACAGCGCTTGTTATAAAAAGCGTTGTAAAAGGCATACCAAATATGAATTATGGGTATACCTATTACAGCGCTTGTTATAAAAAGCGCTGTAAAAGGCATACCAAATATGAATTATGGGTATACCTTTTACAGCGCTTGTTATATAAAGCGCTGTAAAAGGTACCCCAAATATATGAATTATGGGTATACCTTTTACTGCGCTTGTTATAAAAAGCGCTGTCAAAGGTACCCCAAATATATGAATTATGGGTATGCCTTTTACAGCGCTTGTTAAAAAAAGCGCTGTCAAAAGGTACCCCAAATATATGAATTATGGGTATGCCTTTTACAGCGCTTGTTAAAAAAAGCGCTGTCAAAAGGTACCCCATATTATGAAATATGGGTATGCCTTATACATCGCTTGTGTGTAAGAAGCGCTATAAAAGGTGCATAATAAGCGCGCGTTATAAAAGTAGCCTTTTAGAGCGCTTTTTTAGAAGCGTTGTTGTATCTTTTACATCGCTCGGATCCACAGCGTTTTTTTTTTTGAAAAAACGCTGTAGAAGGCTTAAAAAAAGCGCTGTAAAAGGCTATTTTTGGCGTAGTGTCTAATGCAAATTCTTAAATAAAATTATCCAACAATTCATTATAGAAAATAAACAATAGACTTTATTTAATGACTTGTTTCAATAGATTTTGGATCCCTAATTGCTTGTTAACACCATTCGATCTTCCTTCTAAATTATATCCATTAAATTGAACGGAGAATTAAAATTAATTCTTGAAAATTTAATCTATTATTATAAAATCAATATAAAAAAATAAAATACAAATAGTTCTTAATTTTTAAATTTAAATATAGCCAATATATTTGAATTAATAACAACAATTATAATTTATATTTCATTTTACAAAAGAAGTTTTTCCAATTTGAGAGACCAATATGCCCAAATATAATATATCCAACTGAACTGTAAAAATCGATAATGGAAGATCAATCTGTGTGAAATAAAATACTTAGTCTCCGCATAAATAACTTGGTCTTCTCACTCCCACCCATGTTCTTCTTTTTCTTCCTCCATTGAAGAGATGTGATCTATGACCATTTTTTCTGTCTAAAATCACCCATCAAATTTATTTTTTAATCTAAATAAGTGGTTATCACACAAGTTTATATTTTTTTTTCTGTGTTTCACCTGTGATTTCTTCGTTTGAGTATGATGTTGTTTTGTGTGTGATCTTAATGCAGTGTTATTTGATTTTTCATTTTGTTGCGGTATTCGTTTGGTTCAGATCGATAAATCAACTTCGATCAAGTGCATTCAATCAATGACTTTGACGCCTAAAACATTATGGCTTTAGAAACATTTTTATTTTGGATACTTCAATTTTAGCAACTTTGAATTGTATTTTTCTCGATCAATGTAACTTTTACTAATTTTAAAGAATAAATACTTTTTTAGTTATGGGTCATATTGTTTGATCCAAAAAAATAAAGTGTAAATTTATAATAACCTTAAAATTTCATGAAATTATTGTAGCTTTCATTAACTCGCGAGAACTAGTTTGGTGGAACAAATGCAGTTAACTCATTTGAACATGATACAACACAACAGAAACATTAATAATCATTTATAATTATTGTATCCTATTTTCTAGCTGAATTAATTTTTAACTCAGATGAACAAAAGGGGATAGTAAAAACATGCAGTTTTTAGGAGGAAAAAAAAATATTTTATCTATTTTTTTATTTTAAATTTGAACTTTATTAAAAATATATGAAGAGAAGTTGACATATTGAAAAAGTTGACGTATTGAAAAAATATAATAATATCATTTGTGTATTTTTATGACTCCTCTATTTAGTATAGTATATATGATCATTTGTGTATTAACTATTTATATATAATTTATTCTTCCACTTCACACTTCACACTTCAGCTTGCTTAATACTAAAATATATATGATTGTGTGTTTTCAATACTTTTTTTTATTTACAACATGATTTTTTATTTAACACCAAATTATATTTTTCACACAATATTTCTTCATCTAGTTTTGTTTGGACCATATGTTTCTCTCATGTTAGGTAGACTTAACACAATTCACTTCATTAAAAAATAACGTCCCAACATTACATAATTTTTAATGTCAAATCAAAAAAGGAAATAGTAAGAAATTATAGTAGTACCATGAAACTTTTTTTATCATTATTTACATCATCGTAATATGTGAACCGAATTTAATAAACTCATATTAGCAAATCTAATAAGTATTAACTGATGTAACATAATAATTCAATTATAATAAAATCAACCTGATAATGACTATCAAATATACATTAAGTTTTTGTAATGCTATGAAGACCCATCAACAGTATTCCTTATATGTATTGTCCACTTATCACTTTATAATTGTTAGTGGCCATTATACAAAACAAAATAATATATTATAAACTAATTTCCTATCAATCTTAATGAAAACACACACAAAATCAAATTACTATTAAAATTATTAAACTGCTAAAATATTGTGGATGCTTGTGAAGCTTCTCCTCTTTGATTCTCGTTCGATCTAAAATATTCAATCATGATTTTTCATGTCACCTATCAATCCCTTTTGATGTAGTAGTTTTCTATGAATTCCACAATAAATTGACACCAATTCCAATACATAAAAGCCTTTAGATCTTCAAATGTCTCCCCAAATAACGATGTGCATCAATCCTCTTTTATGGTCAATTATCATGTTAATTTCAATTTTTAACATTGGTCCAAATACTCATGTTAAATAGCATGGGACAAACACAACATTTTTTAAATTTAAATTCCAATAAAGAATAAATGAAATTGACATATAATTATTACTACAATAAATCAATATTTAATAAATCAATATATTAAATATACCCCCTATACATTGTTTGGGTATTATTTTTTTTTAATTAAAAAAGTGTGGAATTGCAAAACTGAAAACAAACAATGAATAGAGTATTATGATCAAAGACTCTATTGGAAGATATTTTTACCAATCTATTAAAATAGTACAAAGTTTCCTTTTTTTTTTTTAAGCTTATAATGTATTGTAGCTATAGACATAATTTGTTGCAGCTACATTAATTGTATTTAGGTGTAATTATGATGTGTTATTTTGAGAATTGTATTAGTGACCAATTACATGTGAGAATATCATATTTAAAATTTGAATTAGAAAATATAGGTAATTTTTATTAAAAAAAAGGGGTTAAATAAATTTTTGGTTATATAAATATTTATATTTTATTTTTAGTCCCTCGAAAAAATTTCTTCAAACAATGGTTCCTCATGTAAGATATATGTCTCCTTGACTATGATTTTGATATAACTTCCAAACATACAATGTATATGCATTATCTAATTAATCTAATAGTTTGGGTTGAGATACAATTCAGGAAAGAATCAAACACTACACTTGGACAAATCTTGGATCTCAAGCAATCACGCAAAGATTGATCATATCATACAAGGCTTGAAGATTATGTGTAAATTTGTCTATTGTTCATAGTGTTTATTAGTTAGATTCATCATTATGATTTCACACATCTAATATTTGCCAATTAAAACTGAAATCACAAAATAAGTGTGTTAGCAAATCGATTGGTAAATCAATTGGTTAATCGATTTTCTGATTCATAGAACAAAGTTTTCACTGAGTTAATCGATTGGTAAATCGATTTTCTGATTCGTAGAACAAAGTTTTCACTGAGATAATCGATTAACAAATCGATTACTTAAATGTTTTTATCAGACTTGTGTTCTATGATTAAAATAAATCGATTGGACAATCGATTGATATACTTTTCTTAAGTTACAAACTTTCTACTAATCAATTAGTTAATCGATTGCATGAATGAATTAGTTCATCATTTATCAGAAACATATTGCATAATTGATTGGCACATCGATTTTAATTAAATATCTGAGTTACAGAGACAAATCAGTCGATTGGCAAATCAATTTGATTAAGTGTCTGAGTTACAGGGAGAAATTAGCCCATTGCCAAATCGATTATGTTAATGAAAGTGAATCGACTAAGTAATCGATTGTTTGATCTCGCATTTTGAACAAAACAATTATAATCGATTAGTCAATCGACTCTGATATAAACTGAGTATCAGTTTCTGATATATGCATTAAAAAAATCGATTAGCAAATCGATTAGTTCATCTATTTCAATAATTTCAAGAAAAACAAGAAATGCGAAATCGATGGATCTGGTAATACGCATTAAAAAAATCGATTAGCAAATCGATTAGTTCATCTATTTCAAGAATTTCAAGAAAAACAAGAAATGCAAAATCGATTGATCTGGTAATACGCATTAATAAAATCGATTGGGAAAATCGATTTGTCTGAAATTTTTCTGAAACTATATAAACTGATTCAATCACAAATTTTATAACAGATAGAAAGAACTAAAAGAATTTCATTGGCTTTTCGAAAAATACACTTTGAGAAAAATAGTTGTAACTCATAAACATTATTGGCAAATACTTAGTGTGAGAATTCATTGTGATTGAATCAAGTATTTTAGTCTTTTTGAAAGAACCATCTTTGTAAAAGAAAGAGAGTGAAAATCCAGTATTGTGAAACTGGTGGTCATCTTTTAGAGTGTGTGTGATCATCTAAAAGAGATCTCAATCTGATCTTGCTAGAGCTTGGTGATTAGTTCTTAAGGATAAATTGGTTGTTGTTGTAGATTGATGTTCAGTTAGATGTATAGGCATTGAAGTGCTGGAAAGTCTGTAAACATACTCAAATCATTTCTAGTAAAGGCTGGAATTAGTAAGTGATTTTGGGACTGGATGTAGACTATCGAATAGATAGTTGAACTAGTATAAAAATCCTGGTGCACACTTCTCTATCTCTATACTCTTTATCTTGATAATACATGTGTTCTTGAATCTCAGTTTTGAATAAGTTTTGAATCTATTATCGTTAAATTGGAATTAATATTAAACAAGTTGGTTTTAATATTAAGTTCATCACTTAGGAAGGAATTGGATAATCTGGTTAATAATATTGTGTATAACTTCCTAAGGATAGAGGCCATTCCACCAACAATTGGTATCAAGAGGTTAATCTTTTAGACTATTTCTCAAAAAGAAAATGGCCTCTACTGAATTCTTGGGCGAAGGTGCCTCTTTAGTTAGACCCTTGCCTTTAATGGGTCTGCTTATATGTACTAGAAAGAAAGAATGCTTATCTTTCTAGAGGCAAGTGGTATTGACATATTAGATGCAGTAGAAAATGGTCCTTATGTGCCTAGACTTGCTGGTACTGATGGATCATTAATCATGAAACCAAGATCTGATTGGTCTAATGATGATAAGAGAAGAGTTGGCTATAATGCAAAAGCCAAAAATATAATAACTTCTGCTTTGAGTGCTGATGAGTTTTCCAGGGTATCAAATTGCAAAACCGCCAAAGAAATGTGGGATACACTCCAAGAAACTCATGAAGGCACAACTGATGTCAAGAGGGCCAGAACTAACATTCTGATGCATGAATATGAACTCTTCAATATGAAGAAGGATGAGTCAATCAATGACTTGCAGACACGGTTCACACATGTCATTAACAATCTGAATGCTCTAGGGAAAGTAATTGACAATGAGCAACAAATAAACAAAGTAATGAGATGCTTGACAAGAGAATGGCAACCTAAGGTCAATGCAATAGCTAAATCAAAGGATCTTTGAAGCATGACCATTGCCACCCTCTTTGGCAAGCTCAGAGAACATGAAATGGAGCTGCACCGGTTGAATGAGTCAGAGCAAACTGATCGGAAAAGGAAGGGACTATCTTTGAAAGCTCAAGCTCATAAAGTAAAATCTGAACCAGGAACCTGTACTGATGATTCCGAGAGTGAAACTGATGAACAACCTGAAATCGGATTGCTGGTCAGAGAGTTCAACAAATTTCTAAAGAAGAAAGGAAACCAAGAAAGGAAACCATCCAATTCAAGGACAAAAAGCTTCAGCAAGAATGAGACAAATGATAGCAAGGTGATAACCTGCTATGAATGTGGAAAATCAAGCCACATTAAATCTGAATGTTTTCAACTACAAAATAGAAACCAGTTTGTGAAAGCTAAAGGTAAGGATCAACCATCTTCAAAAACTAAAAGAGCCTACGTAGCTTGGAATGACAATGATGAAGAATCTTCTGAAACTTCAGGAGAAGAAGAAGCAAACTTGTGTCTAATGGCCAACACTAACTCAGATTCAGATAGCGATGTAAGTACTACCTCTAATCCCTTTTATCAAGAATTGCATGATGCTTTCAATGAATTGCATGATGAACATATTAAGGTAGTCAAACAATTGATTTGCACTAAGAAAATGTTAGAAAATAGTGCATGATGTATGAAGAAATCAAAAAGGATCATAAGTTGCTTGAAGACATGAATGCACTTTTGAAAAGAAAGCACATGATAAAGTCACTAGTTTTATTGAACTTGAAAGAAAGGTTGAATCACTACAAGTGATTTAGAAAAATTTACTAGTGGTAGAAACTACCTGAATGTTCTTCTTGGCAACCAAAAGAATGCAAATGAAAAATTTGGAATTGGCTATAGACCAAATAGGAATGCTCAAAAGAATCATAAATTTGTTGGATCAAAGCCAAATCATGATGTTTTCATTAAACCAACTCAAAGTACATCCTCTGCTTTTTCATGCTATTTTTATTGCAAAAAGGGACATATATCTTTTAATTGTAAACTAAAAAAGCTTGTTGACAAGGGATGGAAACAAGTTTGGAGAGTAAAGAAACCTGTGATTGAGACTAACCCTCAAGGACCCAATCTAAATTGGGTACCTAAAACCAAAGTCTGAATTCTGTTTTGCATGTCTGCTTGACATCCAAAACTCACTCATGGTACCTAGACAGTGGATGTTCCAAGCATATGACTGGAGACAAATCAAATTTCATATCTCTGAATTTGAAAGAAGGAGGATATGTAAAGTATGGTGACAACACCAAAGGCAAAATACTTGGTGCTGGAGACATAGGGAGTGAATCAACAACGGTAATCAAAGATGTTCTCTATGTAAAAGGTTTGAAACACAACTTCCTTAGCATTAGTCAGCTTTGCGATAAAGGCTACCAAGTATATTTTACATCACATACTTGTACACTTGAACACAAGGAAGATGATATCATAAAATTGGTAGGTGAAAGGGTAAATAATATATACATGATTGATCTTGACTCTTTGCCTGCAAATAATGTTTGCTGTTTGTTATCTAAATCTGATGAAGATTGGTTGTGGCACAATAGAATAGCTCACATACATATAAACCATCTTAACAAACTTGTTAGCAAACAACTAGTGCTAGGTCTTCCAAACAGAAAATTTACTAAGGACAAATTAAGTAAATTGGTCAAGTCCTCTTTCCCACCAATAGACTTAGTACAAACTAATAGAGTTCTACAATTGATTCACATGGATCTATTTGGTCCCTCTCAAGTAAAAAGTTTTGGAGGAAATCTTTATGGCTATGTTTTAGTTGATGATTTCTCTAGATATACATGGACTTATTTTCAGTTTCACAAAAGTGATGCCTTCTCAATTTTCAAAAAATTTACAAATCAAGTTCAAAATGAGAAGAATCAGAAAATAGTTTCCATAGAGTGATCATGGTGGAGAATTTCAAAATGAATCTTTTGACAATTATTGTGATAAAAAAGGAATTCACCACATTTACTCAGCCCCAAGAACTCCACAACAGAATGGAGTTGTAGAAAGGAAGAATAGAGCTCTAGAAAAACTTGCTAGAACAATGCTTAATGACTCTATTTTGGGGGTTGAGAGTTCGTACCTTCAACCTAATCTCTTGTTTAAGGCCACCCACAAAGTACCCTAAGTATTGTTCTTCAGGAAGACGAGGCACTTGAGAAGAGATGTACTCAAAATCGGTTATGTACTCATCCATGTCGCCGTTTTGTTGCAAATCCTTCAATTCCTCGAATGGATTCTCACTCTTACGGCCTCCATAATGATCGATCAAGGCTTTCTTCAATTTGTTCCAGGTAAGAGCATCTTCCGTTTCTCTCAATAAATTGAACCAGTGAATAGTGTTACCTTCCATGCACAACTTAGCCAACCTGATCTTCACAGCTTCAGTAGATCCTTGCACCTCAAAGTAGGTTTCAGCCCTCGTAATCCACCCCACCGGATCTTCACCTACAAAGGAAGGAAGTTTCACCCTCTTCACCGCCATGTGAAACTCTGAGTTTACCTCACCGGAGGATGACGACGAACCACCTCCTTGAGTAGTGGGGCTTCTCATCCTTGCAAATTCCTCTAGAACCGTTCTCTGAAAATCCTGAATGGATTCCTCCAACCGAGTCAACCTCCCTTCCAATGCATCTACTCTGTCGGACATTTTAGGTGGCATCAATGTACGCTAGCTCCTCCTCGATAATCCGGCAGGTCGGACCAATTGATAGAAACAGAAAAATAGCAAGCACAGAACAACTAGAGAAAGATGAATATTAGGCAAGAAATGAGGTAATGGTATAGGAATCTGTATTATTTACGTAATATTGTAAGTACACTCTTGGAATGCAAGAGTACTCCCCAGAGCAAATGCTCCTGTGTGTTTCCTATTTTAGTAAAATTTACAATGACCCCCTTCACACACCCATCACACCCCTAAAAGAGTGATCCTAACTGAATCACGTAGGTTGCAATGCCCCCTCACCAACACTCCTCTCTCCCCTTGGCCCACTTTCCTTCTCCTAGTGTAAACTATCCACTCAGTCTCATTCCTCTCTCTGATTTGGGCTTGCCTTGTTAACCAAAGGCCCAAGACTTTCATTACCCACATTCCTATCATTTTGCAGTTGAGAATTGAGATCGCGGTTGCCAAATTTTTATGGTAATAGTTTATTGGAATTAATGAAATTTGTTTTACAGAAATAATGCAGGAGTATACTCTCAGAACATTGAATTCTCTGAAGAGAAAATTGAAATGACATTTGCTACAAATTACTTAGGTCATTTTTTCATTCTTACCTATGAGGTTGAAAAACAATGATAAATATTTATTTGACTACTATACTACATACATTAGCATAATCTAAATGCCACAAATCAAAGAAAGCAAAGTTAAATATAGTTAAATTAGGCTCAGACAGAGTCCTAAGCTACTACCATTAAATTTGTTTCTTTTATTCTTAAATTGCAGGACATTTTTTGTTAACAAAAATGCTACTAGAGAAAATGATAGATACTCCAAACAAGACAGATCGATTACTTGCTAAAGTTGTTCAAATGTTGAATCCCTCGGGTATGGTGTTTGAGCAGATGTAGAATTTAAATATGCTTACATTAGGTCTATTTTGTTACTGACTAAAATTAGTGCTGCTCCATTTTGAATGCTTACATTTTGTTTCTGTTTCTCATATACTTTTGTAGCTTCGATATTGAAATCTGAAGGGCACAATGTTCCTCTTGAGGAAGAGTTGATTCTGAAGGTAAAAGCATCTTGTTTTTTAATTAATTTAACCCAATTCATTCTAGTTGATGGATTGATGCTATATTATTCTGTTCTAGTAAGTAAAAGAATCAATAAATAGCAATCTTAGCTCAGTTTGTTGCTTTTCTCAGTATCTATATTACCATTTTCTTACTTGAACCAATAAAATTGCAGAATAGGTCGCAACAGAGCAGCCTTATTTAAATGGACGCTGTATATATGTTGTTGGCCAGTTTCTTGGTTTGTTGTCTCGTGATTACATGTTACGGATTTCAAGTATGATAACTTTGGCATTCTAAATAGTAAATAGTTTCAATTTGTCGTGCAGGAATGATGGGCTCTGGGAAGACAACTGTGGAGAAGACCATATGTTTATAAAATCAAGCTATCTAAAAAGAGTGGTTGAGAATGTTGTCTCATTTTTTTTTAGAATTTGATGGTACTGTCTTAATACAATAAAAAGATTATTTTCCTTTTGATTGATACCTGTTTCTGTTTGTTGAATCCGTTGATATACTTTCTTCTGCTCTCACACACACAAAGGCATGCTTCTGGTTTGCTCAATAGAAGCTCTTTTAACTAAATAAAAACTCCACAAAACAGACTTATAAGGTGAGGACTATCTAAGCCTTACAATCCGTGTAACTCTAGTCGATGTGTGATTCTCTAGAGTTACACGTGTATTTTCCATATATATATATATATATATATATATATATATATATATATCACCCCACAGTTTGTACAATTTATGCTATTTTTTTATAGTTGTATAAGCATGCGGAGTTGTAAAGAACCCCAAAAGACGCTTTCGTTTCACTGCCAATCTCCAAAAGAGGGGCGAAGCTGCTGCTATGCGTTGTACCAATCAGGTTTCTATTTTTTTTTTAATTATTATTATTATTTAAATATATATAGCTCCAATAATATTTTAGATATATAAATCACTTTGATCTTATTATTAATTAAATTATTTGAAAGATGCTTTCCCATTGGTTTATTGGTTACACAATTATTATTATTTTTTAATTTATAGTATTCTGGAGACTTTTTTATGTTAATATCCCTTTTTTAATATTTTATTTCTTAAATGTCTCCCATTGAAAATTTTTTTTCAAACTGCTCTGCTTTTTAAATTCAATAGGAAGTCTCTCCTTGGGGAAGCGACCTCCTGAAGAGGAGGCCTCTCCTTGGGGAAGCGACCTCCAACTACACATTATCGTTTTTTTAATTTGAAAAATTGTTTATTATTAATTTAATTATTTAAAAAATAAAATACTAACATTAAATTAAAATAAAATATATTAATAAATTATAAATAAAATTTATAATTTAATTATTATTATTATTATTCTAATAAATAATTATTATACATATAATTAAAAATTATTATAATTAAATTAAATTATTAATTTAATTATTTAAAAAATAAAAATACTAATAATAAATTAAAAAAATACATTAATAAATTATAAATAAATGTTACATTTTTATTATTGTTATTATGATAATAAATAATTATTATACTTATAATTAAAAATTATTATATTTAAAATGATTAAATAAAAATATATATATTATATTATAAATTTCAAAAAAATAAATAAATGATAATAACAATTAAATGAAAAGAAATTTATATTGCTAACATGAAAATTAAATGAAATACATTAAATTAATAATAAAAATACATCAAATTTGAGTAGATGTGCCAACAGCGTTTGGATAATGTTTTCTAGTATGACCAGAGACCCGACATAATCCGCATTTTCTTGGTACTCTTTTTGTATTGTCCATTTCTGTTCTAATGCGTTTGCTCTTTGGGCGTCCTTTTGTGACTCTCCGCATTAGTGGATTGTGACACACCTTAACACCTTCATATTTTGGCCAATATCCTTGGTTTGGTATGGGTTGGAACACTTCATCAAAGACTTTTAGTATCGTTTCCACCTTATACACATCAGGTATAAGACTCCAATAATTATATTTAATGATAGAATATGCTGCTATAACATGTGAACAATGCATATGTTTAGCTTGATATATTCCACAATCGCAGCACTTGTTAGAAAGGTTTACACTGAAATGACCAATTGGTCGCCCTTCTATTGTAACCAGTGTCTCGTGCACCATGAAAGTATGGTTGCTCCGATCAAAACTATCCATCCTATGACTATTGGATTTACTTATTTCCAATTTCATAAAATATATGCAAGTTTCTGTGTATACTTGACCAGAAGCTAAAATTGTTGCGTGTCGTTTTCCCATGGTTGAAAACAGTGTCCCTGTTTTAAAAATAAGTTGATTGGACCAAAGCAGTTATGAGAAGGTTTTGTGGGTCTTTTAATACTACATTCATTGACTCCACAAGGTTGGTTGTCATCTGGTCCCGATGACTACCTCCATCGAATGCTTGAATCCAATGCTGTCGAGGTATATTGTATAACCATTTCAAAGCCTCTGGATTTAGTATGCCGATTTCTTTACGGTAGTATCGATATGTAGGCTCATTGATCGAGTAACCTGTATTGAAGCAATAGACAATTATATAAATTAAGAATGAAATTATTAAAAATTACAGTAATTATAAAAATTAAGAATGAAAACTATTACCCATAGAAATAACTTTTTTCTTCAAAGCATTGTCTTTAAATTCCCTTGCAAAATTTTGTGAAATATGTCGGACGCAGAACATATGCTTTGACGGAGGATCTTGCCACCCATTTGCAGAATTATTATTGAAGTAAAAATGTCGATTTACAAGAAAGGGAGGGTTTGAATTGTAAATGCACCTTTTAAAAATTCCTGTTAAAAACTTAAGAAAATAACTCAAGATTGACCTTGGTTGTGAAAATAGAAAAACGGAGAACGTTCTTGGTTTTAATCAGTAATTCAGTTTATGTAATTAAATTGATAATCAATCAAACTGAAAGTAAATAGATAATGGAAGAGATACCACACAACAATATATCCTGGTTCACCCAACTCGGGTTACGTCCTGTCCTCACAACCGTGAGATTTTCCACTAAGTGTTTAAAATGAAGAACCTTCTTAATCTTACAACACCTAGTATAGATCAACCTTGATCTATTTCCACCTCTATTACTTTCCACCCAAAAAGCAATAACAACACCTATCTAACCTTGCTAGGACACAATCTTAAACAAACTATAAAGAAACTCTTATAGTTTGAGTTTTTACAAATGGATTGATTTTGACAGAATCTGATATTGCTCAACTCTTGTTTGAGAATAGATTCTTTACAAAGGATCTAATGATGATTTTCGCAACTGATATATGAATATACAGTAGCAGCTATTGCGAATTGCAGAAAATGACATTGCCTCTGTTTTTTCAGAATTTCAAGCTTAAGTGTGATTGTATGTTGTGGATTACTTATCACTTGAATTTCTTACTTTCATACTTGATTAAGTCCTTCTATTTATAGGCTGAAGATGCACTGGATAAGTACGAAAGAGCTGTTGGAGAGGCCATGCTTTTTCTGGTTTAAGGCAGTACTTTTGAATAAACTAATCATGCTATGACATAGCCTTTTTTAACTTTTGGATTTAGCATTTAAAGCAGTCCTGTACTTTTCTGACAGCGTCCTTGATGTTTCTTCTTTGATCTTGGATGATACATTCTTCATCTTGAGTCTTGTGTGCAGCTAGAGAAGATTGGAGAAGAATTGCAAGCTGAAACAGAGAGAATGCACGACTGCTGTTGATGTGCAGAAAACGGAGAACGATAAAAGTTCTTGGTTTTTAGACTGAACGTTCTTGAGCTTAAATAATCATTTTGGAGTTCCCGTTTTGATCATCCTAGATTTCCTTTGTAATTTTCTTGTCATATGTCAAGATTGATTGAGCTTTCTTGACATTTGAATTTTTGGAGTTCTTCAAGCTGTCATGACTTTTGTCCATCTTTGAGTTCTTTTAATTTTGAGATCAAATAGTCTTTTTGAGCTTGGATGAATCCTACTTGTTCCTTGCCATGTGCTGATTAGATATGAATAGATTTCATGGGCAGATTCTTTGATAAGGATGTAGAAAAAGTTTGAACAACATGCTGTGATGAACTTTTTTGAAGCTGAAGATCATTCTCTGTTTTGATGTTCTTGTTGCTGTTTTTCTTTGCTTTGCTTGATTCTGTTCTTAATTAAATTCACTCAAAAACACAAGTTAAATTAACATAACATTTAGAATCATAATTAACATTCTTAATTAACTTTTTGTTAGTTTTCATCAAAATATTAAATTGAGATTTTGTCTCAACAATTATAAGCACCCTTAATAGATTCATGTCTATCTGAAATCAAACAAATGTTGGCTTGTGGAGTGATAAATTTTCTCAAATTTCTCAAAAATAAACTCCAACCTTCTTTTGTCTCACCTTCCACAATAGCATAAACAATAGGAATTACGTTGTCGTTCCCATCTTGTGTGTAGGGAATATTGACCTCAGTTTAACAAAATTTATGTGAAGTGTATATACTATTCTTACCAGATTGCTAAACAGTTTAACAGATACAAATTTATTAACCAAGTTATTAACCACAGTCCAAAGGATTATTCCTAAACAAAAAATTCACACTCACAAGTATTGTCTAATAGAGAGTGCAGCAGATATAGTAATTGTTCAACAAATTAATCAAGATACAAACATGCCAATTCAACCATTCAAGCAATATTAGTCAAGACATAATTTTGCTAACATATGCATACAAGATTAATCATTCATGACATATTAAGATAAAGAGAAAGGGTTAGAAGATAGTGCACCAAGATTTTATACTGGTTCAACCGTCGATGTGACAACCTACATCCAGTCCCGAAATCAAACCGATTTTGGCCTTTTCCAATAGAAACGTGTAGAATGTGTTTTACAGATTTTCCAGCCCTCCAAGCCTATCTATCTTAAAACTCTCTCACGCTTCTATTGCACACCCACTGTATCCCTCAAGCTAATCAGCAAGCTCTCCCAAGATGACAGTGAAACTTCTTGTTGATGAACTCCTTCTTCAACCAAGATAGTTACCAGTTTCTATACTGGATTTTTACAGACTTTCTTTACAATATTTTGTTTACAGAGATGACTGAAGATCAAAGATCTATCAATGAATGCGACTCAATCAAACTGTGAAATACACACAATAAGGATTTGCCAAGATAGTGTTTAGTGTGTGTTTTCAATTCATTTTCTCAGGGTGTTATGAAGAACGTGTGTTCAAAGAGATTCAAAAGTTGTATCAAGGTTATGAACATTATTTTTCAAGTTATTATCAAAGGGTTTCAAAAGTTATGAGAAAAGGGTTATGAGTCAGCTTATATATGTTTAAGAAAAACACAGGTTAAATCGATTACTCAATCGATTTTATAACAGTTTAAAACAACACAGTCGATTGCCCAATCGATTACCGTGTTTCTTGTTTTTCTTGGTTCTTGAAAACATATGACTGAATCGATTTGCCAATCGATTCTTTTAATGCTTAAATCAAAAACAGAAGCATGTTCATGTCCAAATCGATTAAGTAATCGACTATAGGTGTTTTGTTCAAACAATGAGATCAAAACAATCGATTCCTCAGTCGATTCATATTTGTTCATAATTGCTATGGCTAAGGTCTGTAACTCAAACAATTTCTCCAATCGATTCCAGTTATTTTGCACTAATCAATTCGTCAATCGATTTGCTTGGTCAAAATGATTCAGCTGTTTTATTCGAATCGATTTTCCAATCGATTAGAATTGATACAGTGACTTAGCTATTTAGAAAACATTGATTTGCCAATTGACTAGGAACATGTTTCTTATGTATGATTTAAACATGTCATTTATCCAATCGATTACCTAATCGATTAGAATATGCCTTGCAAGTTAAGAAACAACTTTCAATTGATGTCTCAATCGATTTGATTGATCATAGAGGCACAGACTGATAAAAAACAATTTCATAATCGATTTGCCAATAGATTTTTTCAATAAGTGGTTGTCTCTGTGATTTAATAAATCGATTTCTCAATTGATGTGCCAATCGATTGGTTGGTTACAGAGACCAAGTCTGATGAAAAAGACTTTTCTGAATCGATTTGCCAATCGATTTGCATGGTTTTTAGCTTGGCTCTGTAAGTCACAAATTCTATTTCTCAATGGATGTAATAATCGATTGAGTTAACCCAGAGTTCAATTTACACCTAAGTCCTTTAAAGAATCGATTTACCAATCGATTGGCTTAGTGGAAACTCTAATTATGAGTCAAGCAATCGATTGTCCAAAGGATGCATCAATGGATTAGCTAATCGATTTGGTTAATTGTTCATTTTAGGATTTCATTTTTAAGTTGGAAAATACTTATGCATGAAATCACGTTGATTTAGTCTAACAACTAAATACTACAAACACAAATGACACTAGATGGAATTGCATCTTTCTTCAGCACATTCTCTACTTTTTGCTTGATTCCTTGTGTTCCAAGCTTGTGTCCAAGTGCATAGTGTTTGCTAGCTTTTCCTGAAATGTATCTTGATTCAAACTGTTAGTTTTATCAAATAATGCATGAACATTGTATGTTTGTTAATTATGTCAAAATCATGATCAAGGGGACTTATGTCCAACAATCTCCCCCTTTTTGCTTAAGTGACAAACATAGAATTTTAACTTGAGTTATACATTTCAAGGTTTAACAATATAATTACAGTTATTTAAAAGTTCCCCCCTGAGTTTTTGCATGCATGATTCATTTAAGTTGCAACATCACAAAACACATGCAAAGCATTAGAGTATTAGAGTACTATGACCACTATCAAAATATTAGAGCTATACAAGTTTTTATTTTAGTAATATAGTATCAGAGTTGTAAACAATATTAGCAGTAGTCAGAGCTATAACAGTTATTAGTAGCGGTATCAGCATGTGATTAGTAATGATGTTAGCACATACAAGTTAAAAACTGGTATCAGAACTAATACATGCAGGTAAAAAGAAATGGTATCAGAGTAGAAATAACTGGTATCAGGACTGTTATCAAAACAAATAGCACATAGCATCTGGTATCAGAACTGAAATCAGTGCATCAGTGCATAGCATAAGGTATCACATAGCATGAGGTGTCAGAGCATAACAACATATGATATTAAAACAGAATTCAACTTTGTAGCAAAAGTTATCATAACTAGCATCAGAGCAGAAACAGTTAACACAAACACAAGTTTAAATTTGTACATTTTCTCCCCCTTTGTTACTGAATGCAAAAAGGCATATAATAAGAGAGAATAGTGAAAATAATATTCATTTAAACAAAATAGTACAATGCAATACCAAAACATTTACGAAACAACACAGAACCTAAAATCCTAATCACCTAAACTGGGCTGTTCCTCATTATTAGCTATGGGAGAGGTAGAGACCGCTGTATTATCCTCATCAGGTGTCTCCTCACCATGAGGTACATGAATATCTAAGGGTGTGGGATTTGGTTCTCCTGTTGCTTGTCGACCAATCTCAGCAACATCGCTAAATGATAGTTTAAGGCCTAGATGTTCTTGGATTGCAGCGACGTCCTGAACAACCGTGTGTAGATTCTCCTGGAGCTTGCTCAAAGCTGCTTCCATTTTTGCATTGGAAGTTTTACTTTAGCGTTGTGAGCTGCTTGAGCTTCCATAAACTCCAGCAGCTTGGCTAAGAACTCAACATTGGCTGTAACAGGCTCAACTCGTTCCGCATTTGGCTGAGCTGGTTCAGCATTTGGTTGCAGTCTAATCCAGATACCGTTCACCCTCTTCAATTGCATTTGATTGACAATTGCTTCTCCAAAAGAGAGGGTGGTTTTCGAAGATTCTTCATTGACAATTGACACTTTAAAATGTCTCAGAATCTTGGTGATTAACTGTGGATAGGGAAGCACCAGCTTGCCCTGCGATGCTTCCGTCATGTGCTTTAGCACTATCCATGTCCAGCTCATCTTGAGCTCTTTGGACAAACCCCACAACAAAATTATGTCCAGCTTCCGGACGACGACATGGTTGCCGGATCGGGGTACGAGCATCCTGGTCTAGGTGTACATAAGCATCCGATGATGGACCTTCATTTGGCCGATTGGCAGTGAAATCGTTTCCACGAAGCCATCGACCATCAGGTCCTGCACAACTGTGTGTCTATCCAATGAAGCTTCCCAACCTTCATCAGCATACTCAGCTTCAGAGCTTCCATCAATTGATTTTCCATGAAATGGCAGTCCCGACAATTTTGAGAACTCTTCAAATGTCATGGAAATTTTCTTGCCTTTATCTTCTGCCTTGAAGCCAGTGTCTGTGATTGTAAATGTTGAATAGAATGATCAAATAAGATGCGGATAAGTGTCTAAGGAGCAAGAAAGAAAGCCTTCTAATCCATGAAATCTTAGATGATCTAGGAAAGTAAAACCATCTGAGTCAAAATAAGCAAAATCCATAAAACGTGCTTCATGGATTTTTCTTTTAAGAAAAGCAGGTGGGAGTTCAGAATCTTCAACTTGTTTCCCTTTGGCAAGTTGAGCTTTATTTGGTTGGGGGGAAGGAAGATGTTTTTTCTTTTTAGGAGCGGTGTCCTTCATGGCATCAACCATTAGCTTCTCAATTGGGGGCTCTTTTCGTTTCTTTGACTTCCCCTGATCAACTGCAATAGCCTTTCCTTTGTCTTTGGCGAGTATTTTATGGGTAGGAATGGGAACCCTTTTAGAAGTTGGTGGGGGGGGGGATGGTGTTCGCCCACTAGAAGATGAAGAAACTGATGGTGGTGGTGTTCTTGGGTTGGTTTGTTTCACACGAGCCATTGTAAGAGTGATGAGATTTTTGAACGCAGAGATGTATCATAGATGGTTTGGAATATGAAATTTGTGAGAAACAGCAGAGAGATTTGAGAAAATTTGCAGAAAAGTGAGTGCGAAATCGATTTAGGGTTTAGAATAAAGTGTTTAGAATCAATTGGTAACTGTTTCTTTTAAACCTTCTCACGCGTAAATCGATTGGTCAATCGACTATGTTACCGTTGCTGGGGAATGGTAATCGATTTGGTCATAATTACTTTCTAATGGCTAGTAAAAAGTTAAAACGATCATATTTCCAAATCGATGTCCCAATCGATTGGCTTTAATTACTTAATCGATGTCCAAATCGATTGCCATATCAGTTCAGAGAATTTCTCATATCAGTTCAGAACATTTATCATCTCAGCATCGATTTCCAAATCGATTCATTAAAGTGCATAATTTGAACAAATTGAATCAATCGATTTCCAAATCGACGCTCGGGCTAGAGTTCTGAAACCTTTCTCAATGTTTGAAGTTTGGGAGAAATGAATCGATTACTGAATCGATTCTTTAAACAGTTATCAAACACATCAATAGATTATGCAATCGATGTTCGTATTCCTTAATTTGACATTTAAGACACTGTATCTCATGAATCGATTGTGAAGTCGATTTCATAAAGCTACTTTTCTGTGTAGTCATAGGATAATCGATTATGCAATCGATTTGTTTCTCACAGGAATTAGATTTCATCAAAATCTATGATTCCTAGTCTCATTCTAATAAGGGAAAAGCTATCCTTGGGTAAAGCTTTGGTGAAAATGTCAGCTAACTGATCAGTTGTGTTGACATATTCAAGCTTTATGTTCCCATTTTGATATTGATCCCTAATAAAGTGGTGCCTTATTTCTATATGCTTAGTTCTAGAATGCATGACAGGGTTTTTGGTGATGCTGATTGCACTTATGTTATCACACATGATCGGCACAATTCCTAGATTAACACCAAAATCACAGAGGTGTTGTTTCATCCAAAGAATTTGAGCGCAACAGCTTCCTGCTACAATATACTCAGCTTCAGTTGTGGATAATGCAATGCTGGTTTGTTTCTTGCTATGCCGAGAGACCAAGGAGTTTCCTAATAGATGACAAGTACCTGAGGTACTTTTCCTATCTAATTTACATCCAACAAAGTCAGAATCTGAGTAACCAACTAAGGTGCAAGTAGATCCCTTAGGATACCACAAGCATAGATTTTTGGTTCCTATAAGATATCTAAAGATCCTCTTGACTGCACTTAGATGTGACTCCTTTGGGTTTGCTTGGTACCTAGCACACATGCATACACTAAACATTATATCTTGCCTACTAGCTGTAAGGTAAAGTAGTGATCCTTTCATTCCTCAAAACTTAGTTACATCTACTGGTTTTCCCTTCTCATCTCTATCTAAATGGCAGGTTTGGCTCATAGGTGTGTCAATGGCTTTAAACTTTTCAAAACCAAATTTCTTTAATAAATCATTGCAATATTTGGTTTGGCTTAGGAAAATGCCATTCTTGCTTTGGTTGATTTGAAATCCCAAGAAGAAAGACAACTCTCCCATCATTGACATTTCAAATCTAGCTTGCCTCATGTTTTCAAAATCTTTAGATTGCTTATTATTTGTGGAACAAAATATTATGTCATCAACATATACTTGGACCAACAAGATGTCTTTTCCATCCTTTTTAATAAAAAGTGTCTTGTCCACATTTCCTCTTAAAAAGTTTTGTTCAATGAGGAAATTGCTTAGTTTCTCATACCAAGCTCTTGGAGCTTGTTTCAACCCATAGAGGGCTTTTGTTAGCTTATAGACATGATTTGGAAAATCAGGATTTTCAAAACCAGGTGTTTGGCTAACAAAAACTTCCTCTTGGATGTCACCATTGAGAAAGGCACTTTTCACATCCATTTGATAAAGTTTAAAATCCATTATACATGCATAAGCCAATAGGATTCTAATGGCTTCTAGTCTAGCTACAGGGGCATAGGTTTCGTCATAATCTATTCCCTCTTCTTGATTGTAACCTTTAACAACTAATCTAGCTTTGTTCCTAGTTAATTCCTTTAAAGACCTATTTTTCCTTTCTACTACTCCATTTTGCTGTGGAGTTCTAGGGGCTGAATACATGTGATGAATACCATTTTGTTCACATTAGGTATTAAAGGAATTATTTTGGAATTCACCTCCATGATCACTTTTGATGGAGATTATTTTCTGACTTGTCTCATTTTGAACTAAAGTAGCAAACTTTTTGAAAACAGAGAAAGCCTCACTCTTGTGAGTCAGAAAATAAGTCCAAGTGAACCTAGAATAATCATCGATCAACACATATCCATATAGGTTTCCTCCAAAACTTTTCACTTGTGATGGACCAAATAGGTCCATAAGTATTAGTTGCAAAACCCTATTGGTTTTAACAACATCTATTGGGGGAAAAGAAGACTTTACTAGCTTACTTTTCTCACAAGAGTCACACAACCTATCCTTATTAAGTTTTCTGTTGGGGAGTCCTATAACTAACTGTTTGCTAACTAGCTTATTAAGGTGTTCAATGAGTATGTGAGCTAATCTCTTGTGCCACAGCCAGTTCTCATCAAAACTGGATAATAAGCAGCAGATTGAACTAGTAGGTAAAACATTAAAATCTAGCATATATATGTTGTTAACTCTGTCACCTACAAGTTTGATACCTTTATTATCCTTATGCTCAATTATGCAACACTGAGATGTAAAACTTACTTGCAATCCCTTGTCACAAAGCTGACTTACACTCAGCAAATTGTGTTTTAGACCATCTACATACAACACATTGTTGACAACTATTGTAGACTCATTTCCTATGACACCAATACCAAAAATCTTACCTTTGTTGTTGTCACCATATTTAACATACCCTCCATCTTTTAAGCTTAGAGACAAAAACTTTGATTTGTCCCCTGTCATATGCTTTGAGCATCTGCTATCAAGGTACCATTGGTGCCTTGTGGATGTCAAGCATACCTGCAATACAAAATCAAAATTTTGTTTTAGGTAACCAATTTAAATTGGATCCTGGGGGGTTAGTTTCAAACATTGTTGCCTTTACTTTCCAAATATTTTCCATCCTTGGTTGGCACGTTTTTTTAATTTACAATTAAAAACAAAATGTCCCTTTCTACAACAAAAGTGACATGTAACAGCAGAGGATGAAATCTGATTTGGTTTAGTAAAGTTGTCATGCATATGCCTAGATCTAACAAACTTTTGGTTCTGTTTAACATTTCTATTTTGCATATAACCAATTCCAGCTTTACTGTAATTCTTTTTAACATGCATATTTGGTTTATATCCAAGTCCAGATTTCTCATTCAAATTCCTTTGATTTCCAAGAAGAATATCTAACTTGTTTTTACTACTGTTAAACTTTTCTAAATCAGACTTTAATGATGCAACAGTTCTTTCAAGTTCAATGCACCTAGCAGATTTATCATGTGATTCTTTTTTCAATTGTTCATTCAAGTCCTCAATCTCCTTATGATCTTTTTTCATTTCTTCACATTACATACATTATTTTTCAAGCATTTTCTTTGTACTCATCAATTGTTTGATTGAATTAACATATTCATCATGCAGTTCATTAAATGCTTCTTGTAATTCATCATAAGAGGGGTTGGATTTAGAACTTACCTCACTTTCAGATTATGAATCTGTGTTTGCCATAAGACATAGATTTGCTTCTTCTTCTTCTGAAGATGAAGAAGATTCTTCATTATCATTCCAGGCTATGTAAGCCTTTCTGGTTTTAGGAGTTGGTTCCTTGCCTTTAGCCTTTGCCACTTTGTTCTTATTCTGCAATTTGAAGCATTCAGACTTGATGTGACCAGTCTTTCCACATTCCTAGCAAGTCACTTTACTATAACTTGTCTTGGAACTTGATGGCTTTCTAAACTTGTTATCTTTCTTTTTCAGAAACTTTTTGAACTTTTTGACAAGTAAACCAATCTCTGAATCTTCATCAGACTCACTACTTGAATCGTCTGTGCAGATCTCTTGGTCAGACTTTGATTGTTGTGCTTGGGCTTTCAAAGACAGCCCTTTTCTCTTTCTGTCAGTCTGTTCAGCCTCATTTAATCTATGCAGCTCCATTTCGTGCTCTCTTAGTTTACCAAAAAGCGTAGCAATTGCCATGCTACCAAGATCTTTTGATTCTGCTATGGCAGTAATCTTTGGCGGCCATTCTCTTGTTAAGCATCTCATGACTTTGCTGATCTGTTGTTCATTGTCAATTACCTTACCAAGTGCATTCAGGTTGTTGACTATATGAGTGAATCTCGTTTGCATATCGTTGACATATTCGTCTTTCTTCATGTTGAACAACTCATACTCGTGCATTAATGTGTTGATTCGGGCCTTTTTCACATCTGTTGTTCCTTCATGTGTTTGCTGCAATGTGTCCCATATCTCTTTGGCAGATTTGCAGTTACACACCCTGAAAAATTCGTCACCAGATAATGCAGAAGTAATAATGTTTTTAGCCTTAGCATTGTAACCTACTTTCTTTTTGTCATCTTCTGACCAATCTGATCTGGGTTTAGGGATGAAAGAATTATCTGTTCCAGCTAATTTTGGCACATATGGTCCTTCTAATACTGCATCTAATATGTCTATGCTAGCTGCTTCTAGAAAGATGAGCATCCCTCTCCTTCCAGTACATATAGGCGGCCCCATTGAAAGCTGGGGGCCTAGCCAATGAAGCACCCTCTCCTAGGAATTCTGAGGTCATTATCTTTTTATGAGAATTACTCTAAAAAAAGGTAGGCTCTTGATGCCAATTGTAGGGATTATTGACCTCAGTTTAACAAAATTTATATGAAGTGTATATACTATTCTTACAAGATTGCTAAACATTTTAACAGATACAAATTTATTAACCAAGTTATTAACCACAGTCCCAAGGTTTATTCCTAAATGAAAAATTCACAATCACAAGTATTGTCTAATAGAGAGTGCAGCAGATACTATAATTGTTCAACAAATTAATCAAGATACAAACATGTCAATTCAACCATTCAAGCAATATTAGTCAAGACAGAATTTTGCTAACATATGCATACAAGATTAATCGTTCATGACATATTAAGATAAAGAGAAAGGGTTAGAAGATAGTGCACCAAGATTTTATATTGGTTCAGTCGTCGATGTGACAGCCTACATTCAGTCCCGAAATCGAACCGATTTTGGTCTTTTCCAATAGAAAAGTGTAGAATGTGTTTTACAGATTTTCCAACCCTCCAAGCCTATCTATCTTAAAACTCTCTCACGCTTATATTGCACACCCACTGTATCCCTCAAGCTAATTAGCAAGCTCTCCCAAGATGATAGTGAAACTTCTTGTTGATGAACTCCTTCTTCAACCAAGATAGTTACCAGTTTCTATATTGGATTTTTACAGACTTTCTTTACAATATTTTGTTTACAAAGATGACTGAAGATCAAAGATCTATCAATGAATGTGACTCAATCAAACTATGAAATACACACAATAAGGATTTGCCAAGATAGTGTTTAGTGTGTGTTTTCAATTCTTTTTCTTAGGGTGTTATGAAGAACGTGTGCTCAAAGAGATTCAAAAGTTGTATCAAGGTTATGAACATTATTTTTCAAGTTATTATCAAAGGGTTTCAAAATTTTTTGACACTAGATGGAATTGCATCTTTCCCTTGATCATGATTTTGACATAATTAACAAACATACAATGTTCATGCATTATTCTCTACTTTTTGCTTGATTCCTTGTGTTCCAAGCTTGTGTCCAAGTGCATAGTGTTTTCTTGCTTTTCCTGAAATGTAACTTGATTCAAACTGTTAGTTTTATCAAATAATGCATGAACATTGTATGTTTGTTAATTATGTCAAAATCATGATCAAGGGGACTTATGTCCAACATTGTGTAACTGCTACCAATAGAGTTCCTTTGTACTTGCCGTACAACCAAGTCCCATCACTTGTACTATTGGTTTGTAGAATTTAAATGCAGATATACACGGATCGAAAGCCCAAAATAGTCTATGAAAAATCCTTATCCCACCTATCAAACTATTCTCATGATAAGCTGGGATGGTTTGCATTTCTATTTTAGTTCCTGGAGCAAACGTTTTCATAACCAACAACCGTTGTGGGAGTTGATTGTAAGACTATTCCCAGTTACCATAAATTTGTTCGATTGCTTTTTTTTTTTTCCAATCCATGCCTTTTTATAACTAACTGTGTAGTTATGTAAAGCCGGAATCTGAGCAACAATGATCTTCACTTTGATTGAAGGATCCACTTTCACAACTTGTATTATGCTTTATTTTTTATACTTGTTATAATTAATTTAGCTTATTTTTTACATGTCAGTTTTATTGGAGACCTTATCTCAGGTTCCAACATAAAGTTTCAGAAGAAGATAGGGTCACTTGGACTGCATGTACTTATCTACTCTATTTTCCTATTGTTGAAAAACTTCATACAGATAGAGTCGCACTCCAGTTCGGTTTCCATCAACAAATACCACAACCACCAGAGAACATGTAACTGTATCATGAGGTCGACATGAGGGGTGGCATTAATGATAATTGGAACTGGGTATGGAGAGAAGAAATTAACCATTGGAACGAGCGCCATAATTACGTGTTGCGAGGTAACATCGTACAAGGTGTTTTATGTCATATCATATAATATATGATTTGGTTTAGACAACACACCAAATTGTTTATATATGTAGAACAATATCTCCATGACCCCGTTTACAATCGCCATCATATCCTCGTGTGCAATCGACCTTCCAATCAACCCCACAACAACAACACACAACAGGACCGTCTTCATCATCACCTCACATACATGTCGCTACTGAAGTTCCATTTTGTGATCCACCACCATCTCAGTATTACGTTCCGTCGGTGCCAGAAATACCAACACTCGATTATCCAACCGAACATGGATTTATCTATAATTCGTTTGGAACTCACTGCACAACTCCTGAATCGGCTTATGCTGTATTTGATTCGATGTATAATCAACAATCTCAAAATTTAATGGAAGCATGTGTCAGTGGTTCTAATCCATCTACAACTTACATTGAAGAAAATGATGAAAATGAGGATCAACCGGAAGAACCGCAACTTGCTCAGAGAGCTAGAGGAGTTCGAAGACACCCTACATGTGGGACTGGGGGTCATTTAGGTGGACATCATTGATATAAATTTGATGTATTTTATTTTTCAAATTTCATGTATTTTTATTTTCATGATAGCAATATAAATTTCTTTTCATTTAATTGTTATTATTATTATTCAATTTTTATTAACATTTATTTATAATTTATTAATGTATTTTTTTAATTTATTATTAGTATTTTTATTTTTTAAATAATTAAATTTATAATTTAATTTAATTATAATAATTTTTAATTATACGTATAATAATTAAATTATAAATTTTATTTATAATTTATTATTATATTTT
Source organism: Cicer bijugum (assembly GCA_037974875.1). Lineage (NCBI taxonomy): Eukaryota > Viridiplantae > Streptophyta > Magnoliopsida > Fabales > Fabaceae > Cicer > Cicer bijugum. The sequence continues at coordinate 12,110,415 of JBBPBT010000720.1, read as the reverse complement.
ATTTTAATTTAATATTAGTATTTTATTTTTTAAATAATTAAATTAATAATAAACAATTTTTCAAAAAAAAAAAAGAAAGAAAAACGATAATGTGTAGTTGGAGGTCGCTTCCCTAGGGAGAGGCTTCCTCTTCAGGAGGTCGCTTCCCCAGGGTGAGACTTCCTATTAAATTTAAAAAATAGGGCAGCTTGGGAAATTTTTTTCAATGTGGGGCATTTAAGGAATAAAATATTAAAAAATGGATATTAACATAAAAAAGTCTATTCTAGACTAGTCAATATTTGTGATATATGGCATATACTTGTGTGTGTGTTATTATTTGTCGTGTCTTTAAGTTTTGGAGACATTGCTTGGACTATTAGGTTGTATATGATTCTAATTTTATTTTTTTTTAAATCATTTGAAATTTCGTGGATGATTTCATTTTGAAGTAGAAGTTTATGGTTTTTTTGTCTTCACATATGAGACGATGACTTGATCATAATCAGTTTGACAAAAATAAGAGAAATGAATTGGGTGTAACTTAACTCGTATTCGTTTTTTCTTGTTTTTGTCGAACAAACACGTCATATCACTGTGACCTACTTCTGAGTGGCATTCGTTTTAGATTTTTGAGTTTTATATGTACTAACTAATGTTTGTGGTTTCTAATTAGTTTTCAAAAGTTCAAATTTTAGCGAAGATACCACTAAAACAAATGATGAACATAAATGCATAAATTAGCTACTCTGGAGTTTTTAATTTGATATTGTTGATGATAGGCTATGGACATTTTGAATATCAGACATAAAATGCTTTTTGCCAGCATACAAGTAAAGTAATAAAATTTAACCTTTTAAAAATTTTTATGGAAGCATCAGATGGAAGCTAACCAACATGTTGATCCACTGTTATCAGTTTCAATAAAGACCGAAGCGATCTTGTTTTCCTTTTCTACACTTGATTATCCAGTAGAAACAACACTTGTGCTCATTAACTCGATGAAAAGTGTTTTTCTTAGTAAATGATTTGAGAATACTTATAAAATACTATAGCAGTGATTCTTCAGTTTTCTCTTCAATGCATAGAAATAGAATGTAACATCTTCGTGTTTTATTTCTCAAAGACTCATCCTCTCCTTACTGCAAGAGAAGCTGAGGGTGGCAGTTTTGGTTTCCAAAGCAGCATTTCAGTTTATGCAAGGTAAGTTTCTTTGTCATTGTTCTCATAACATATAAATATCAGAGCCAATATGTGTACTTTCTTGGGCGCTAATGCGTTAAATTGTTGTGTTGATTTCTTGCTTGCAGCAGACAATGAAATCTTTGGCTAGAGACAGTGAATAATAGTAATCATTCAAGTGATTTGGTTGTCTTAAGTCATATGAATCTTTTTGGGTTAATGCTTATTATTAATATGATTACTATCTTTTATGTATACTTAGACTTGTGATTTGTTTGTATTTTCATGTTTAGTATAATGTATTGTCAACATAGTTGATGTCATCATTTTATCCTTGGGTCGGGGCATGTTCAATTCGGTTATGTCTATAATTACATTATTTTTCTGGATCTACTTATTTGCTGTGATAATGCTACTATGCAATTGATGTTTAGTTGATTTATTAATTGTATAATGAAGGAAGTATGAAATTTAGTTAAATTTTAAATATGACTTGTTAGATTGGTTCAAATTTAACCAATGACATAATTCAATTTTGAATTTGACTTGTTAAATTGGTTCAAATTTAACTGATGTAATAAATCAATTTTGAATTTGACTTGTTAGATTGATTCAAATAATGAATCAATTTTGAATTGACTTGTTAGATTGTTTGAAATTTAACCGATGTAATAATCTTGAATTTTGACTTGTTATATCTATCATTTTAACCGATTTTATAATTAACTATTTATTACAACACTTGATTTTAGATCCAACTAATAATCGATCTAACATGTACATAGGAACCGATGCAACAAGCTTATAAGCTCATGTGATGCACAAGTAAAATATCATGCATTGTTAAGATAATAGATTGTTATTTCTATGTCCCAGGAAACACATCAAATTAATTCATTACCAAGACAATTTTTATATTTGGTTCAAAAATATCTCATATTTAGAAAATATATCTTTTTGTAAAAAAAAATGAAAATATAATTTATTATTAAATTTTAGGCAGAAATATTTATATTTTATTTTAATTAATTTATATTATTTTGAGAACAAATATTTATTTCTAATTTTGTTTTAACGTGATTTTTTCATACAATTTGATTATATTTTACCCTTTCATGAAAAAACTAAACAACTTTACGGAACTATTGAATTTTTAATTATTTTAAAATAAATTTGTTATAAAAATAATTTTTAAATTAACAATACAATAAGTTCTTTTTTTAATAAAAATTACAATAAGGTTTTTATGTATAAGTTTTATTCTGATATTCGTTATAAATATATTTCTTTTATCTAATAAACTTCTCAATAGTATAAAATATATTCTATTATTTATTTTAAATAACTGCATATTATATTGATAAGAAAATGATTTCTATGCGTATATGTCATCATATTTTATTTATTGTACATAGGGATGTATGAGGGTTGGGTTGAAGCAGTTTTGGCAAAATGTGATACCCAAACCGATCAATTATGTTTGGGTTAGGTTGAGTTCTAAATTCTCATTTTTTTCATTGAATCATAAGTGAAACGATTTGATCAAGAACGAGTTTGGTTGGGTTGACGTATTATACATAAATAATGACCTATATTTTGTGATACAGGAGAAATATAAGTAACAACAAAAACAATTTAATTGAATGAAAATATATTTAATACATCCAATAGGTGTGTTTGTGTCAATGGATTGACATTTAAGTCATTTTCATCCTCCCAAAGCTTATTCTATCCCAATTAGGGTTTTTAACCAATCTTGTGCATCCAATAGGTGTATTTGTGTCATTAGACTAAAAATTAGGCCATTTTTATCCTCCCGAGGATTATTCTAGTCCAATTAGGGTTTTTAACCAATCTTGTGCATCAAAAGTGTTTGTTTGTGTCATTGGATTAACATTTAGGTCATTTTCATCCTCCCTAGGCTTATTCTAGTCTAATTAGGGGTTATATCGAATCTTGTGTATCCAATATGTGTGTGTTTGTTGGATTAACATTTAGGTCATTTTCGTTCTCCCTAGGCTTATTCTTGTCTAATTAGGGTTTCTAACCAATCTTGTGCATCCAATAAGTGTGTTTGTGTCATTGCATTGACATTTAGGTAATTTTCATCCTCCCTCGGCTTATTTTAGTAGATTTAAGGTTTTTAACCAATCTTGTGCATCCAATAAGTTCATTTGTGTCATTTGATTAACATTTAAGTCATTTTCCTCCTCCCTAGGTTTATTCAAGTCCATTTAGGATTTTTAACCAGTCTTGTGCATCAAATAAGTTTGTTTGTGTCATTGTAATAACATTTAGGTCATTTTCGTCCTCCTTAGGCTTATTCTAGTCCATTTATCGTTTTTAACCAATCTTGTGTATCCAACAAGTTCATTTGTGTCATTGGATTAACATTAAGGTCATTTTCGGTTTCCCTAGGATTATTCTATACAAATTAGGGTTTTTAACCAATCTTGTGCATCCAATAAGTTCATTTGTGTCATTAGATTAACATCTAGGTCATTTTCGTCCTCCCCAGGCTTATTCTGGTCCAATTAGGTGTTTAAACGAATCTTGTGTATCCGGTAGATGTGTTTGTGTAATTGGATTAAAATTTAGGTCATTTTTGTCCTCCCTAGGCTTATTCTCGTCCAATTAGGATTTTTAACCATTCTTGTGCATCCAATATGTGTGCTTGTGTCATTGGATTGACGTTTAGGTAATTTTCATCCTTCCTAGGCTTATTCTAGTCCATTTTGGGTTTTTAACCAATCTTGTGAATCAATTAGGTGTGTGTGTTATTGGATTAAAATTTAAGTTATTTTCATCCTCCCTATACTTATTCTAGTCCATTTAGAGATTTTAACCAATCTTGTGCATCCAATAGGTGTGTGTGTGTGTCATTGTATTAAAATTTAGGTAATTTTTATCCTCCCTAGGCTTATTCTAAACCATTTGGGGTTTTTAGCGAATTTTGCACATCCAATAAATTCCTTTGTGTCATTAGATTAACATTTATGTCATTTTCGTCCTCCATAGGCTTATTCTTGTCCAATTAAGATTTTTAACCGATCTTGTGCATCTAATAAGTTCATTTGTGTCATTGGAATAACATTTAGGTTATTTTCGTCCTCTCTAGGATTATTCTCGTCCAATTAGGATTTTTTACAAATTTTGTGCGTTCGATAGGTGTGTTTGTGTCATTGGATTAACATTTAGGTCATTTTCATCCTTCTTAGGCTTATTCTAGTGCATTAAGGGTCTTTAACCAATCTTATGAATGCAAAAAGTTCATTTGCGTCATTGAAAATACATTTAGGTCATTTACGTCATCCCTAAGGTTATTCTTGTCCAATTATGGTTTTTAACCAATCTTGTGCATCCAATAGGCGTGTTTGTGTCATTGGATTAACAATTAGGCCATTTTCATCCTCACTAGGCTTATTCTAGTCCAATTAGGATTTTTATTCAATCTTGCGCATCAAATATTTATGTTTGTGTAATTTGATTAACATTTAGGTCATTTTCATCCTCCCTTGGTTTATTATAGTCCAATTAGGATTTTTGTCGAATCTTTTCTATCCAATAAGTGTGTTTGTGTCATTGGATTAACATTTAGGTCATTTTTGTCCTCCCTAGACTTATTATATTTCAATTAGGGTTTTTAACCAATCTTTTGCATCCAATAAGTTAATTTGTGTCGTTGGATTAACAGGTGTGTGTTTGTGTCATTAGATTAACATTTCGGTCATTTTCATCCTTCCTAAGCTTATTCTACTCCCTTTTGGGTTGTTAACCAATCTTGTGCATCCAATAGTTGTGTGTGTGTCATTGGATTAAAATTTAGGTCATTTTCATCCTTCCAAGGCTTAGTCTAGTTTATTTAGGGTTTTTAAGAAATCTTGTGCATCCAATAGTTGTGCGTACATGTCATTGGATTATAATTCAGATCATTTTCTTCCTCCCTAGGCTTATTTTAGTCCATTTAGGGGTTTTAACCAATCATGTGCCCCCAATAAGTTTATTTGTGTCATTAGATTAACATTTAGGTCGTTTTCATCCTTCCTAGGGTTATTTTAGTCCATTTAGGGTTTTAAACCAATTTTGTGCATCTAATTGGTGTGAGTGTGTGATTGGATTAACATTTAAGTATTTTCATCCTTCCTTGGCTTACTCTGTTGAATTTAGGATTTTTAACCAATCTTGTAAATCTAATATATTCATTTGTGTCATTTCATTAATATTTAGGTCATTTTCGTCCTCCATAGGTTGATTCTCGTCCATTTATGGTTTTTAATCAATCTTCTGTATCAAATAAGTTCGTTTTTGTCATTGTATTAACATTTAGGTCATTTTGTCCGCCTTAGGCTTGTGCATCCAATTGGTGTCTTTGTGTCATTGGATTAACATTTAGATCATTTTCATCATCCTTAGGGTTATTCTTGTCCAATTAGGGTTTTCAACCAATCTTGTGCATCTAATAGGTGTGTTTGTGTCGTTGGATTAACATTTAGGTCATTTTCGTCCTCCCTATGCTTATTCTAATACAATTAGGGTTTGTAACCAATATTTAGCCAACCTTGTGCATCGAATAGGTGTGTTTGTGGTATCAGAATCACATTTAGGTCATTTTTGTCTTCCCTAAACTTATTCAACGCCAATTAGAGTTTTTAACCAATTCTTGTGCATCAAATATGTTTGTTTATATCATTAGATTAACATTTAGGTCATTTTCGACCTCCCTACATTTATTCTAGTCCAATTAGGGTTTTTATCCAATCATGTGCATCCGATAGGTGTGTTTGTGTCATTGAATTAACATTTAGGTATTTTGCGTCCTCCATAGGCTTATTCTAGTCCAATTAGGGTTTTTAACTAATCTTTTGCATCCAATAAGTTCATTTGGGTCATTAGATTATCATTAAGATCATTTTCGTCCATCCTTGGATTATGCTAGTCCAATAGAGTTTTGAACAATTCTTGTGGAGCCAATAGGTGTGTTTGTGTCATTGGATTAACATTTAGGTCATTTTTATCCTTCCTAGACTTAATCTAGTCCAATTAGGAATTTTAAGCAATCTTGTGCATCCGATTCGTGTGTTTGTGGCATTGGAATAACAGTTAGGTCATTTTCATTCTCCCTAGGCTTATTCTAGTTCAATTAGAGTTTTTAACAAATCTTGTGCAACCAATAAGTTCATTTGTTTCATTGGATTAACATTTTTGTCTTTTTCGTCCACCCTAGGCTTATTCTAGTCCAATTAGGGTTTTCAACCATTCTTGTGCATCCAATAGTTGTGATTGTGCCATTGGATTAACATTTAGGTCATTTTCATCCTCCCGATGCTTATTCTACTCCAATTAAGGTTTTTAACCAATCTCGTGCATCCAATTGGTGTGTTTGTGTCATTGGATTGACATTTAGGTTATTTTCATCCTCCCTAGGCTTATTTTAGTCCATTTAGGGTATTAACCAATTTGTGCATCCAATAAGTTCATTTGTGTTAAAGGATTAACGTTTAGGTCATTTTCGTCCTCTTTAGAATTATTCTAGTTAAATTAGGGTTTTTAAGTAATCTTGTGCATCCATTAAGTTCATTTGTTTCATTGCAATAACATTTAGGTAGTTTTCATCCTCCCTAGGCTTATTATAGTCCAATTAGGTTTTTTTCCCCATCTTGTGCATCCAATACGTGCGTTTGTGTCATTGAATGAACATTTATGTCATTTTCGTCCTGCCTACACTTATTCTAGACCAACTAGGTTTTTTATCCAATTTTGTACATCCAATAGGTGTGTTTGTGTCAATGGATTAACATTTAGGTCATTTTCGTCCTCGCTAGACCTATTCTAGTCCAATTTGGGTTTTTTTTTTAACTAATCTTGTGCATCTAATGAGTTCATTTGTGTCATTGTATTAATTTTTTGGTCATTTTTGTCCACCGTAGGCTTATTCAAGTCGAATTAGGGTTTTTAACCTTTCTTGTACATCCAATTGGTTTGTTTGTGTCATTGGATTAACATTTAGGTCTTTTTTATCCTCCCTAGGCATATTATAGTCCAATTAAGGTTTTTAACTAATCTTGTGCATACAATAAGCGTGTCTGTGTCATTGGATTAACATTTAGTTCATTTTCGTCCTCCCTAGACATATTCTAGTCGAATTAGGGTTTTTTTTAACTAATCTTGTGGATCTAATAAGCTTGTTTGTGTCATTGTATTAACGTTTTGGTTATTTTCGTCCTCCCTATGCTTATTCTAGTCCTATTAGAGTTTTTTAACCATACTTGTGCATCCAATAAGTTCATTTGGGTCATTGGATTAATATCTAGGTCATTGTCGTCTTCCCTAGCCTTATTATAGTCCAATTAGGGTTTTAAACAAATCTTGTGCATCCAGTAAGTTCATTTGTGTCATTGGATTAACATTTAGGCTATTTCCATCATCCATAGGCTTATTCTAGCCCAATTAGGGTTTTTAACAAATGTTGTGCATCCAATAGGTATGTTTGTGTTATTGGATTAACATATAGGTCATTTTCGTCATCCCTAGGCTTATTCTAGTCTAATTAGGGTTTATTTATAACTAGTGCATCTAATAAGTTCATTTTTGTCATTATATTAACGTATTCGATTAACATTTATGCTATTTTTGTCCTGCCTACACTTATTCTAGTCCTATTAGGGGTTTTAACCATCTTGTGCATCTAATAGGCGTGTTTGTGTCGTTAGATTAACATTTAGGTCATTTTCATCCTTCCTAGGCTTATACTAGTCCAATTAGGATTTTTAACCATTCTTGTGCATCCAATAATTGTGTTTATGTCATTGGATTAACATTTAGGTCACTTTCGACCTCCCTAGGCTTATTCTTGTCCAATCAGGGTTTTTAACTAATCTTTTGCGTCCCATAACTTCATTTGTGTCTTTGGATTATCGTTTAGGTCATTTTCTTCCTTCCTATCCTTATTCTAGTGCATTTAGGGTTTTTAACCGATCTTGTGCATCCAATAAGTTCATTTGTGTTATAGGATTAACATTTAGGTCATTTTCGTCCTCGCTAGGTTTATTGTAGTCCAATTGGGGGTTTTAATCAATCTTGTGTATCCAATAAGTGTGTTATTGTCATTGGATTAACATTTAAGTCATTTTCGTCCTCCGTTCGCGTATTCTAGTCCAATTAGGGTTTTTTTTAACTAATCTTGAACATCTAATAAGTTCATTTGTGTCATTGTATTAATGTTTTGGTCATTTTCGTCCACCCTAGGTTTATTCTAGTCAAATTAGAGTTTTTAACCATTCTTGTGCATCCAATAGGCGAGTTTGTGTGCATTTAGGGTTTTTAAGCATTCTTTTGAATCCAACTGGTGTGTTTGTGTCGTTTGTTTTTCATTTAGGTCATTTTCATCGTTCCTAGGATTATTCTTATCCAATTAGGGTTTTTAACCTATCTTATGCATCCAATACGTGTGTTTGTAGCATTGGATTAACATTTAGGTCATTTTCATCCCCCTAGACTTATTCTAGTGCAATTAGGGTTTTTAACTGATCTTGTGCATTCAGTAAGTTCATTTGTGTCATCGGATTATCATTTTGGTCATTTTAGTCCACCCTAGGCTTATTCAATTCCAATTAGGAATCTAAACCAATAATCTGCATACATTAAGTTCATTTGTGTCATTGGATTATCATTTAGCTTATTTTTGTCCTCCCTAGGCTTATTCTACTCCAATTAGGGTTTTTAACCAATCTTGTGCATCTAATATGTGTGTTGTGTCAATGAATGAACATTTAGTTCATTTTCGTCCTCCATAGGCTTATTCTTGTCTAATTAGAGTCTTTAACCAAACTTGTGCACCGAATAGGTTTGTTTGCGTCATTGAATTAACATAAGGTCATTTTCGTTCTCCCCATGCTTAATTTAGTCCACTTAAGGTTTTTAACCAATCTTGTGCTTCCAATAGGTGTCTTTGTGCCATTGGATTGATATTTAGGTCATTTTTGTCCTCCCTACGCTTGTTCTATTCATATAAGTGTTTTTATCCAATCTCGTTCATCCAATAGGTGTGTTTGGGTCATTGGATTAACATTTGAGTCATTTTCGTCCTCTCTAGGCTTATGCTAGTCCAATTACGGTTTTTCAACAAATCTTGTGCATTTAATAAGTTCATTTGTATCATTTGATTAACATTTAGGCCATTTTCGTCTTCCTTAGGCCTGTTCTAGTCCAATTAGGATTTTTCACCAATCTTGTGCATCAAATATGTTTGTTTGTGTCATTGGATTAACATTTAGGTCATTTTCGTCCTTCCAACCCTTATTTTAGTCCAATTCGAGTTTTTAATCAATAATGTGCATCCAATAAGTTCATTTTTCTCATTGGATTAACATTTAGGGTATTTTCTTCCACATTAGGTGTGATTGTGTCATTGGATTGACATTTAGGTCATTTTTATCCTCCTTAGGCTTATTCTAGTCTAATAAGGGATTTTAACCAATCTTGTGCATCCAATAGGTGTGTTATGTCATTGGATTAATATTTATGTGATTTTCGTCCTCCCTAGGCTTCTTCTAGTCCAATTAGGGTTACTAACCAATATTGTGCATCCAATAGGTGTGTTTGTGTCGTTGGATTGACAATTAGGTCATTTTAATCCTTCGTAGGCTTATTCTAGTCCATTTAAGGTTTTTGACCAATGTTGTGCATACAATAAGTTCATTTGTGTCATTGGATTAACATTTAAGTCATTTTGGTCCTCCCAAGGCTTATTCTAGTCCAACTAGGTTTTTTTAACCAATCTTTTGCATCCAATTAGTGTGTTTGTATCATTGTATTAACATTTGGGACATTTTAGTCCACCCTAGGCTTATTCTAATCCAATTAGGGTTTTAACCAATCTAGTGCATACAATAGGTGTGTTTGTGTCATTCGACTAACAATTATGTCATTTTCGTCTAGCATAAGCTTATTCTAGTCGAATTAGCTTTTTTAACCAATCTTGTGTACCCAATAGATGTGTTTGTGTCATTGGATTAACATTTAGGTCATTTTCGTCCTCCCTTGGGTTATTCTAGTCCAATTAGGGTTTTTAACGAATCTTGTGAATCAAATAGGTGTGTTTGTGTCATTGGATTGACAATTGAGGCCATTTTAATCCTCCGTAGACTTATTCAAGTCCAACTAGGATTTTTAAACAATCTTGTACATCCAATAAATGAATTTTTGTCATTTGATTACCATATAGGCCATTTTCGTCCTCCCTAGGCTTGTTGAAGTCCATGTAGGGTTATTAACCAATCTTGTGCATCTAATAGGTGTGTTTGTGTCATTGGATTGACATTAGGTCATTTTCGTTCTCCCTAGGCTTATTATAGACCAATTAGGGTTTTTAACCAATCATGTGGATCCAATAAGTTCATTTGTGTCGTTGGATTAACATTTAGGTCATTCTTGTGCATCCAATAAGTGTGTTTGTGTCATTGTATAAACAGTTAGGTTATTTTCGTTCTTCATAGGCTTATTCTTTTCCAATTAGGGTTTTTAACCAATCTTGTGTATCCAATAGGTGTGTTTTTGTCATTAGATTAATATTTAGATCATTGTCGTCCTTGTTATGATTAATCTAGTCCAAATTAGGGTTTAAAACAAATCTGGTGCATCCAATAGGTGCGTTTATGTCATGGGATTGTCATTTTGGTCATTTTCTTCCTCCCTGGCCTTATTCTAATTCATTTAGGGTTTTTAAACAATTTGGTGCGTCTAGTAAGTTCATTTATTTCATTTTCATCCTCCCTCCGCATATTCTAGTCCATTTACTATTTTTAACCAGTCATGTGCATCTAATATGTTCATTTGTGTCATTGGATTAACATTTTGGTCATTTTCGACCTCCCTAGGATTATGTTTGTCCAATTAGGGTATAAACCAATCTTGTACATCCAATAGCAACGTTTGTGTCATTGGATTGACATTTAGGTCATTTTCGTCCTCTATAGGCTTATTGACGTCAAAGTAGGGTTATTAACCAATCTTGTCCATCCAATAGGTGTGTTTGTGTCGTTGGATTGATATTTAGGTCATTTTTATCCTCCCTATTCTTATTCTAGTCCATTTAAGGGTTTTAACCTATCTTGTGCATCCAATAGGTAGGTTTGCGTCATTGGATTAACATTTAAGTCATTTTGTCCTACCGAGGTTTATTCTAGTCCAAGTAGATATTTTACCAATCTTGTGCACCAAAATTGAACAAGAATAAGCCTTGGGAGGACGAAAATGACCTAAATATTAATCCATTAATACAAATGAATTAATTTGATGCACAAGATTGGTTAAAAACCCTAGTTGTACCAAAATAAGCCTAGGGAGCTCAAAAATGACCTAAATGTTAATCCAATGACACTAACACACTTATTGGATGCCAAGATTGGTTAAAACGCCTGATTGGACAAGAATAAGCATTGGGTGGACGAAAATGACCTAATTGTTATTCCAATGACACAAACACACCTATTGGAATAGAATAAGCCTAGGGAGGACGAAAATGACCTAAATGTTATTCCAATGACCTAAACACACCTATTAGACGGACAAGATTGATTAAAAATCCTAACTGGACTAGGATAAGCCTAGGGAGGATGAAAATGACCTAAATGTTAATATAATGACACAAACACATCTATTGGATGCATAACATTGGTTCAAAACCCAAATTGAACAAGAATAAGCCATGGGAGGACGAAAATGACCTAAATGTTAATCCATTAACACAAATGACTTAATTTGATGCACAAGATTGGTTAAAAACCCTAGTTGGACTAAAATAAGCCTAGGGAGCTCAAAAATGACCTAAATGTTTATCCAATGACACAAACACACTTATTGGACGCCAAGATTGGTTAAAAACCCTGATTGGACTAGAATAAGCATTGTGAGGACGAAAATGACCTAATTGTTATTCCAATGACACAAACACACCTATTGGATGCACAAGATTGGATAAAAATCCTAATTGGACTAGGATAAGCCTAGGGCAGACTAAAATGACCTAAACACACCTATTGGATGCACAAGATTGGTTTACAACCCTAATTGGACTAGAATAAGCATAGGGATGACGAAAATGACCTAAATGATAATCCAAAGACACAAACACACCTACTGGATGCACCATATTGGTTAAAAACCCTAATTGGACAAGAATAAGCCTTTGGAGGACAAAAATGACCAAAATGTTAACCCATTGACACAAAAAAATTAATTGGACGAACAAGATTGGTTAAAAACCCTAAATGGACAATAAAAAGCCTATGGAACACGAAAATGACCTAAATGTTCATCCAATGACACAAACACATGCATTGGATGCACTAGATTGGTTAAAAACCCTAATTGGACTAGAATAAGCTTAGGGACAACGAAAATGAACTAAATGTTAATCCAATGCCACAAACACACCTATTTGATGCACAAGATTTGTTAAAATTCCGAATTGAACTGCAATAAGCCTAGGGAGGACGACAATGACCTAAATGATAATACAATGAAACAAACACTGCTATTGGATGCACAATAATGGTTAAAAATCCTAATTGACCTAGATAACGGTTAGGGAGGACGAAAATAACTGAAATGTTAATATAATGAAACAAACACAACTATTGGACGCACAAAATTGATTTAAAACCCTATGTGGACTAGGATAAGCCTAGAGGCGACAAAAATGACCTAAATGTTTATCTATTAACATAGATTAACTTATTAGACGCACAAGATTGGTTTAAAATCATAAATGGACAAGAATAATCCCAGGGAGGCCGAAAATGACCTAAATGTTAATCCAATGACACAAACCTACCTATTGGATGCACAAGAATGATTAAAAACCATTATTGGAATAAAATAAGCCTAGGGAGGACGAAAATGACCTAAATGTTATTCCAATGAAACAAACACACCTATTAGATGCACAAGAATGGTTAAACACCCTAATTGAACAAGAATAAGCCTAGGGAGGACGAAAATGCACTATATGTTAATCCTAATTGGACTAGAATAAGCCTAGAGCTAAAAAATGGTCTAAATGTCAATCCAATGACATGAACACATTTATTGGATGCCAAGATTGCTTAAAAACCCTAATTGGACTAGAATAAGCATAAGGAGGACGAAAGTGACCTAAATGTTATTCCAATGACACAAACACACCTATTGGATACACATGATTGGTTAAAAATCCTAATTGGTCTAGAATAAGCCTAGTGAGGCCGAAAATGACCTAAATGTTACTCCAATGACACAAACACACCTATTGGATGCACAAGATTGGTTAAAAACCATAATTGGAATAGAATAAGCCTAGGGAGGACGATAATGACCTAAATGTTATTCCAATGACACAAACACACCTATTAGATGCACAAGATTGATTAAAAATCCTAACTGGACTAGGAGAAGCCTAGGGAGGACGAAAGTTACCTAAATGTTAATCCAATGACACAAACACATCGATTGGATGCATAAGATTGGGTAAAAACCCTAATTGAACAAGAATAAGCCTTGGGAGGACGAAATTGACCTAGATGTGACTCCATTAACACAAATGAATTAATTTGATGCACAATATTGGTTAAAAACCCTAGTTGGACTAAAATAAGCCTAGGGAGATCCAAAATGACCTAAATGTTAATCAATGACACAAACACACTTATTGGATGCTAAAATTGTTTACAACCCCTGATTAGACTAGAATAAGCATTGGATGGACGAAAATTACCTATTTGCTATTCCAATGACACAAACACACCTAATGGATGCACAAAATTGGTTAAAAATCCTAATTGGACTAGGATAAGCCTAGCAAGGATGAAAATGACCTAAATGTTAATCCAATGACCTAAACACACCGATTGAATTCACAAGATTTGTAAAAAACCATAATGGGACTAGAATAAGTATAGGGACGACGAAAATGACCAAAAGGATTATCCAAAGACACAACCACACCTACTGGATGGACAAGAATAAGCCTTTGGAGGACAAAAATGACCTAAATGTTAATCCATTGACACAAAAAAATTAATGGGACGAATAAGATTGGTTAAAAATCTTAAATGGACAATAAAAAGCCTAGGGAAAACAAAAATGACCTAAACGTTCGTCCAATGACACAAACACATGTATTGGATGCACAAGATTGGTTAAAAACCCTAATTGGAGAAGAATAAGCCTAGGGAGGACGAAAACGACCAAAATGATAATACAATGAAATCAACACTGCTATTGGATGCAAAATATTGGTTCAAAATCCTAGTTGACCTAGATAAAGCCTAGGGAGGACGAAAATGACTGAAATGTTAATCTAATGAAACAAACACACCTATTTGATGCACAAAATTGGTTAAAACCCCTATGTGGATTAGGATAAGCCTAGGGAGGACAAAAATGACCTAAATGTGTATTTATTCACATAGATGAACTTATTAAATGCACAAGATTGGTTAAAAACCATAAATGGACAAGAATAAACCTAGGGAGGACGAAAATGACATAAATATTCATCCAATGGCACAAATACATATATTGTATGCACTATATAAGGTAAAAACCCTAATTGGACTGGAATAAGTCTAGGAAAGATGAAAAAACCAAAATGTCATTCCAATGACCCAAACACACCTATTGGATGCATAAGACTGGTTAAAAATCCCAATTGGACTAAGATTAGCCAAGGGAGGACGAAAATGACCTTAATGTTAATCAAATGACACAAACACTACTATTGGTTGCACAAGATTGCTTAAAAATTCAAATTGGACTAGAATGAGCCTAGAGAGGACGAAAATGACCTAAATAATAATTCATTGACACAAATGAACTTATTGGATGCACAAGATTGCTTCAAATCCTAATTGGACTAGATTAAGCCTTGGGTGGATGAAAATGACCTAAATTTTAATCTAATGAGACAAACACACTTATTGGATTTACAAGATTGGTAAATAAAACCCTAATTTGACTAGAATAAGCCTAGGAAGGACGAAAATGACTTGCATAATTATCCATCGACACAAATGAACTTATTGGATGTACAAGATTGGTTAAAACCCTAAATGGACAAGAATAAGTATAGGCAGGACAAAAATGTTCTAATTTTCATCCAATCACACAAACACACATATTGGACGCACAAGATTGGTTAAAAACCCCAATTGAACTAGAATAAGCCTCGGGAGGACGAAAATGACCAAATGATAATCCAATGACACAAATACACCTATTCGATCCGCAAGATTTCTTAAAAACACTTATTGGACTATAATAAGTGCATGAAAGACGAAATTGGCCTAAATGTTAATGCGTTGACACAAATGAATTACTTGGATGAACAAGATTGGTTAAAAACCCTAAATGGACGAAAATATGCATAGGGAGGTCGAAAATGACCTAAATGTACATCCAATGACACAAACACATGTATTTGATGCACAAGATAAGTTAAAAACCCTAGTTGGACATGAATAAGCCTTTGGAGGTCAAAAATGACCTAAATATTAATCCAATGACACAAACACACCTATTTGATGCACATGACTGGTTAAAAATCTTAATTGGACTAGAATAAGCCTCGGGAGGACGAAAATGTCCTTAAGGTCAATCTAATGACAAACACACCTATATGTGCCGAAGAGTGGTTAAAAACCTTAATTGGATTGGAAATAAGCACAAGGATGACGCAAATGACCTAAACTTTAATCCATTGACACAAAGGAACTTGTTGGATGCACAAGATTGGTTTAAAACCATAAATTAACTAGAATAAGCGTAGGGAGGATGAAAATGACCTAAAATTCTATCCAATGGCACAAACACAACTATTGGATTCACAAGATTGGTTTAAAATCCTAATTGGACAAGAATAAGCATAAGAAAGACAAAAATCACCTAAAAGTAAATCAAATGACACAAACACAACAAATAGATGCAAGAGATTAGTTAAAAACCCTATTTGGACTTGATTAAGCCTAGAGAGCACAAAAATGACCTAAATTTTATCATATCACACAAACACACCTATTGGATGCACAAGATTGGTTAAAAAAAATCCTAATTGGACTAAAATAAGCCTAGGGAGAACGAAAATGACATAAATGTTAATCCAATGACACAAACAGACCTATTTGATCAACATTATTGGTTAAAAATCCTAATTGGACTCCAATAAGCCTAGGGAGGACGAAAATGATCTAAATGTTAATCTAGTGAAATAAACACACCTATTTGATGCACAATATTGGATAAAAACTCTAATTCGACTAGAATAAGCCTAGGGAGGACGAAAATGAACTGAATGTTATTCTATTGATAGAAATGAACTTATTGGATGCCCAAGATTGGTTCAAAACCATAAATGGAAAAAAGTAAGCCTAGGGAGGATAAAAATGACCTAAGTGTTAATCCAATGACACAAACAAACCTATTTGATGCACAAAATTCGTTTATAACCCTAATTCGACAAAAAAAAGCATATGGTGGACGAAAATGACTCAAATGATATTCCAATGACACAAACACACCTGTTGGATGCACAAGACTGGTTAAAACCCCTACTTGGACTAGAATAAGCCTTGGGAGGACGAAAATGACCTAAATGTTAATCCAATGACACAAACACAACTATTAGATGTACAACGTTTGGTTAAAAACCATAATTGGACTAGAAAAAGGCTAGGGTGGACAAAAAACACCTAAATTTTATTCCATTTGCATAAATGAATTAATTAGAGGCATAAAATTGGTTAAAACCCCTAAATGGACTAAAACAAGCATATGGAAGACGAAAATGACATAAATGTTCATCCAATGACACAAAACATGTATTTGATGCACTAGATTGGATAAAAACCCTTATTGGACTAGAATAAGTCTAGGGTGGACAAATATAACCTAAATGTCAATCCAATGACACAAACAAACTTATTGGTTGCACAAGATTGGCTAAAAACCCTAATTGGACTATAATAACCCTATGGAGAACGAGTCTGACCTAAATAGTAATCAAATGACTCAAACACACGCATTGCGTGTACAAGAATGGTTAAAAACCCTAATTGGACTAGAATAAGCCTAGGTGGATGAAAATGACCTAAATGTTAATCCAATGACAAAAATACACCAATTGGATACACAATATTGGTTAAAAACCCTAATTGGACAAGAATAAGCCCTGGCATGATGAAATTGACCTAAATGTTAATTCAATAACACAAACGAACTAATTGGATGCACTAGATTGGATAAAAACCCTAATTGGACTAGAATAAACCTAGGGAGCACGAAAATGTCCTAAATGTTAATTCAATGGCACAAACAAACCTATTGGAAGCACAAGTTTGGTTAAAATCCCTAATTGGACTAGATAAAGCTTAAGGAGGATAAAAATGACCTAAATGTTATTCCAATGACACAAAGACACCTATTGGATGCACAAGATTGGTTAAAAACAATAATTGGAATAGAATAAGCCTTGGGAGGATGAAAATGACCTAAAAGTTAATCCAATGACACAAACACACCTATTCATATTACAAGATTTGTTTAAAACCCTAATTGGACTAAAATAAGCCTAGGGAGGATGAACACGACCTAAATGTTAATCTAATGACACAAACACACCTATTGGATGCACAAGATTCGTTTATGACCCTAATTCGACAAAAAAAAGCACAGGGAGGACGAAAATGACCCAAATGTTATTCCAATGATACAAACACACCTATTGGATGCACAAGATTGGTTAAAACCCCTTCTTGGACTAGAATAAGCCTAGGGTGGACGAAAATGACCTAAATGTTAATCCAATGACACAAACACCACTATTGGATGCACAAGATTTGTTAAAAACCATAATTGGACAAGAAAAAGGCTAGGGGGGAAAAAATACCTAAATTTCATTCAATTTGCACAAATGAATTAATTAGATGCACAAAATTGATTAAAACCCCTAAATGGACTAAAATAAGCCTAGGGAGGACGAAGTTGACATAAATGTTAATCCATTGACACAAACACAACTACTGGATGCAAAAGATTGGTTAAAAACCATAATTGGACTAGAGTAAGCCTTGGGAGGACAAAAAATACCTAAAAATTAGATGCATAAAATTGGTTAAAACCCCTAAATGGACTAAAACAAGCATGTGAAAGACGAAAATGACATAAATGTTCATCCAATGACACAAACACATGTATTTGATGCACAAGAGTGGTTAAAAACCCTTAGTGGACTAGAATAAGTCTAGGGTGGTCGAAAATAACCTAAATGTCAATCCAATGACCCAAACAAACTTAATGGTTGCACAAGATTGGTTAAAAACCCTAATTGGACTATAATAACCCAATGGAGAACGAGTATGACCTAAATAGTAATCAAATGACTTAAACACACGCATTGCGTGTACAAGAATGGTTAAAAACCCTAATTGGACTAGAATAAGCCTAGGTGGACGAAAATGACCTGAATGTTAATCCAATGACAAAAACACTCCAATTGGATACACAAGATTGATTAAAAACCCTTATTGGACAAGAATAAGCCCTGGCATGATGAAAATGACCTAAATGTTAATTCAATAACACAAACGAACTAATTGGATACACAAGATTGGATAAAAACCCTAACTAGACTTGAATAAACCTAGGGAGCACGAAAATGACCTAAATGTTAATTCAACGGCACAAACAAACCTATTGGATGCACAAGTTTGGTTAAAATCCCTAATTGGACTAGATAAAGCTTAAGGAGGATAAAAATGACCTAAATGTTATTCCAATGACACAAACACACCTATTGGATGCACAAGATTGGTTAAAAACCTAATTGGTAATCCAATGACCCAAACAGACCTATTCATATTACAAGATTTGTTAAAAACCCAAATTGGACTAAAATAAGCCTAGGGAGAATAAAAACGACCTAAATGTTAATCCAATGACACAAACACACCTATTGGATGCACAAGATTCGTTTATGACCCTAATTCGACAAAAAAAAGCATAGGGAGGACGAAAATGACCCAAATGTTATTCCAATGATACAAACACACCTATTGGATGCACATGATTGGTTAAAACCCCTACTTGGACTAGAATAAGCCTAGGGTCGACGAAAATGACCTAAATGTTAATCCAATGACACAAACACACTTCTTGGATGCACAAGATTTGTTAAAAACCATAATTGGACAAGAAAAAGGCTAGGGAGGAAAAAAAAACTTAAATTTCATTCAATTTGCACAAATGAATTAATTAGATGCACAAAATTGGTTAAAACCCCTAAATGGATAAAATAAGCCTAGGGATGACGAAATTGACAAAAATGTTAATCCAATGACGCAAACACAACTACTGGATGCACAAGATTGGTTAAAAACCATAATTGGACTAGAATAAGCCTAGGAGGACAAAAAATACCTAAATTTTCTTCCATTTGTACAAATGAACTAATTAGATGCATAAAATTGGTTAAAACCCCTAAATGGACTAAAACAAGCATATGGAAGACGAAAATGACATAAATGTTCATCCAATGACACAAACACATGTATTTGATGCACAAGATTGGTTAAAAACACTTATTGGACTAGAATAACTCTAGGGTGGACGAAAATAACCTAAATGTCAATCCAATGACAAAAACAAACTTATTGGTTGCACAAGATTGGTTAAAAACCGTAATTGGACTATAATAACCCTATGGAGAACGAGTATGAATTAAATAGTAATCAAATGACTCAAACACATGCCTTGCGTGTACAAGAATGGTTAAAAACCCTCATTGGACTAGAATAAGCCTAGGTGGACGAAAATGACCTAAATGTTAATCCAATGACAAAAACACTCCAATTGGATACACATGATTGGTTAAAAACCCTAATTGGACAAGAATAAGCCCTGACATGATGAAAATGACCTAAATGTTAATTCAATAACACAAACGAACTAATAGGATGCACAAGATTAGATAAAGACCCTAATTGGACTAGAATAAACCTAGGGAGCACGAAAATGACCTAAATGTTAATTCAAAGGCACAAACAAACCTATTGGATTCACAAGTTTGGTTAAAATCCCTAATTGGACCAGATAAAGCTTAAGGAGGATAAAAATGACCTTAATGTTATTCCAATGACACAAACACACCTATTGGATGCACAAGATTGGTTAAAAACCCTAATTGGAATAGAATAAGCCTTGGGAGGATGAAAATTACCAAAAAGTTAATCCAATGACACAAACAGACCTATTCATATTACAAGATTTGTTAAAAACCCAAATTGGACTAAAATAAGCCTAGGGAGGATGAAAACGACCTAAATGTTAATCCAATGACACAAACACACCTATTGGATGCACAAAATTCGTTTATGACCCTAATTCGACAAAAAAAAGCATAGGGAGGACGAAAATGATCCAAATGTTATTCCAATGATACAAACACACCTATTGGATGCACAAGATTGGTTAAAACTCCTACTTGGACTAGAATAAGCCTAGGGTGGACGAAAATGACTTAAATGTTAATCCAATGACACAAACACCACTCTTGGATGCACAAGATTTATTAAAAACCATAATTGGACAAGAAAAAGGCTAGGGAGGAAAAAAAAACCTAAATTTCATTCAATTTGCACAAATGAATTAATTAGATGCACAAAATTGGTTAAAACCCCTAAATGGACTAAAATAAGCCTAGGGAGGACGAAATTGACATAAATGTTAATCCAATGACGCAAACACAACTACTGGATGCACAAGATTCGTTTATGACCCTAATTCAACTAAAAAAAGCATAGGGAGGACGAAAATGACCCAAATGTTATTCCAATGATACAAACACACCTATTGGATGCACAAGATTGGTTAAAACCCCTACTTGGACTAGAATAAGCCTAGGGTGGACGAAAATGACCTAAATGTTAATCCAATGACACAAACACCACTCTTGGATGCACAAGATTTGTTAAAAACCATAATTGGACAAGAAAAAGGCTAGGGAGGAAAAAAAAACCTAAATTTCAATCAATTTGCACAAATGAATTAATTAGATGCACAAAATTGGTTAAAACCCCTAAATGGACTAAAATAAGCCTAGGGAGGACGAAATTGACATAAATGTTAATCCAATGACGCAAACACAACTACTGGATGCACAAGATTGGTTAAAAACCATAATTGGACTAGAATAAGCCAAGGGAGGACAAAAAATACCTAAATTTTCTTCCATTTGCAAAAATGAATTAATTAGATGCATAAAATTGGTTAAAACCCCTAAATGGACTAAAACAAGCATATGGAAGACGAAAATGACATAAATGTTCATCCAATGACACAAACACATGTATTTGATGCACAAGATTGGTTAAAAACACTTATTGGACTAGAATAACTCTAGGGTGGACGAAAATAACCTAAATGTCAATCCAATGACAAAAACAAACTTATTGGTTGCACAAGATTGGTTAAAAACCCTAATTGGACTATAATAACCCTATGGAGAATGAGTATGAATTAAATAGTAATCAAATGACTCAAACACATGCATTGCGTGTACAAGAATGGTTAAAAACCCTCATTGGACTAGAATAAGCCTAGGTGGACGAAAATGACGTAAATGTTAATCCAATGACAAAAACACTCCAATTGGATACACATGATTGGTTAAAAACCCTAATTGGACAAGAATAAGCCCTGATATGATGAAAATGACCTAAATGTTTATTCAATAACACAAACAAACTAATTGGATGCACAAGATTAGATAATGACCCTAATTGGACTAGAATAAACCTAGGGAGCACGAAAATGACCTAAATGTTAATTCAATGGCACAAACAAACCTATTGGATTCACAAGTTTGTTTAAAATCCCTAATTGGACTAGATAAAGCTTAAGGAGGATAAAAATGACCTAAATGTTATTCCAATGACACAAACACACCTATTGGATGCACAAGATTGGTTAGAAACCCTAATTGGTAATCCAATGACACAAACAGACCTATTCATATTACAAGATTTGTTAAAAACCCAAATTGGACTAAAATAAGCCTAGGGAGAATGAAAACGACCTAAATGTTAATCCAATGACACAAACACACCTATTGGATGCACAAGATTCGTTTATGACCCTAATTCGACAAAAAAAAGCATAGGGAGGAGGAAAATGACCCAAATGTTATTCCAATGATACAAACACACCTATTGGATGCACAAGATTGGTTAAAACCCCTACTTGGACTAGAATAAGCCTAGGGTGGTCGAAAATGACCTAAATGTTAATCCAATGACACAAACACACTTCTTGGATGCACAAGATTTGTTAAAAACCATAATTGGACAAGAAAAAGGCTAGGGAGGAAAAAAAAACCTAAATTTCATTCAATTTGCACAAATGAATTAATTAGATGCACAAAATTGGTTAAAACCCCTAAATGGATAAAATAAGCCTAGGGATGACGAAATTTACATAAATGTTAATCCAATGACGCAAACACAACTACTGGATGCACAAGATTGGTTAAAAACCATAATTGGACTAGAATAAGCCTAGGGAGGACAAAAAATACCTAAATTTTCTTCCATTTGCACAAATGAATTAATTAGATGCATAAAATTGGTTAAAACCCCTAAATGGACTAAAACAAGCATAT
>JBBPBT010000720.1:12068335-12084430 GCA_037974875.1 Cicer bijugum | reverse complement strand
AGATAAAGCTTAAGGAGGATAAAAATGACCTTAATGTTATTCCAATGACACAAACACACCTATTGGATGCACAAGATTGGTTAAAAACCCTAATTGGAATAGAATAAGCCTTGGGAGGATGAAAATTACCAAAAAGTTAATCCAATGACACAAACAGACCTATTCATATTACAAGATTTGTTAAAAACCCAAATTGGACTAAAATAAGCCTAGGGAGGATGAAAACGACCTAAATGTTAATCCAATGACACAAACACACCTATTGGATGCACAAAATTCGTTTATGACCCTAATTCGACAAAAAAAAGCATAGGGAGGACGAAAATGATCCAAATGTTATTCCAATGATACAAACACACCTATTGGATGCACAAGATTGGTTAAAACTCCTACTTGGACTAGAATAAGCCTAGGGTGGACGAAAATGACTTAAATGTTAATCCAATGACACAAACACCACTCTTGGATGCACAAGATTTATTAAAAACCATAATTGGACAAGAAAAAGGCTAGGGAGGAAAAAAAAACCTAAATTTCATTCAATTTGCACAAATGAATTAATTAGATGCACAAAATTGGTTAAAACCCCTAAATGGACTAAAATAAGCCTAGGGAGGACGAAATTGAAATAAATGTTAATCCAATGACACAAACACAACTATTAGATGTACAACGTTTGGTTAAAAACCATAATTGGACTAGAAAAAGGCTAGGGTGGACAAAAAACACCTAAATTTTATTCCATTTGCATAAATGAATTAATTAGAGGCATAAAATTGGTTAAAACCCCTAAATGGACTAAAACAAGCATATGGAAGACGAAAATGACATAAATGTTCATCCAATGACACAAAACATGTATTTGATGCACTCGATTGGATAAAAACCCTTATTGGACTAGAATAAGTCTAGGGTGGACGAATATAACCTAAATGTTAATCCAATGACACAAACAAACTTATTGGTTGCACAAGATTGGTTAAAAACCCTAATTGGACTATAATAACCCTATGGAGAACGAGTATGACCTAAATAGTAATCAAATGACTCAAACACACGCATTGCATGTACAAGAATGGTTAAAAGCCCTAATTGGACTAGAATAAGCCTAGGTGGATGAAAATGACCTAAATGTTAATCCAATGACAAAAATACACCAATTGCATACACAATATTGGTTAAAAACCCTAATTGGACAAGAATAAGCCCTGGCATGATGAAATTGACCTAAATGTTAATTCAATAACACAAACGAACTAATTGGATGCACTAGATTGGATAAAAACCCTAATTGGACTAGAATAAACCTAGGGAGCACGAAAATGTCCTAAATGTTAATTCAATGGCACAAACAAACCTATTGGAAGCACAAGTTTGGTTAAAATCCCTAATTGGACTAGATAAAGCTTAAGGAGGATAAAAATGACCTAAATGTTATTCCAATGACACAAAGACACCTATTGGATGCACAAGATTGGTTAAAAACCCTAATTGGAATAGAATAAGCCTTGGGAGAATGAAAATGACCTAAAAGTTAATCCAATGACACAAACACACCTATTCATATTACAAGATTTGTTTAAAACCCTAATTGGACTAAAATAAGCCTAGGGAGGATGAACACGACCTAAATGTTAATCTAATGACACAAACACACGTATTGGATGCACAAGATTCGTTTATGACCTTCATTCGACAGAAAAAAACATAGGGAGGACGAAAATGACCCAAATGTTAATCTAATGACACAAACACCACTATTGGATGCACAAGACTTGTTAAAAACCATAATTGAACAAGAAAAAGGCTAGGGGGAAAAAATACCTAAATTTCATTCAATTTGCACAAATGAATTAATTAGATGCACAAAATTGGTTAAAACCCCTAAATGGACTAAAATAAGCCTAGGGAGGACGAAGTTGACCTAAATGTTAATCCATTGACACAAACACAACTACTGGATGTAAAAGATTGGTTAAAAACCATAATTGGACTAGAATAAGCCTTGGGAGGACAAAAAATACATAAAAATTAGATGCATAAAATTGGTTAAAACCCCTAAATGGACTAAAACAAGCATGTGGAAGACGAAAATGACATAAATGTTCATCCAATGACACAAACACATGTATTTGATGCACAAGAGTGGTTAAAAACCCTTATTGGACTAGAATAAGTCTAGGGTGGACGAAAATAACCTAAATGTCAATCCAATGACCCAAACAAACTTAATGGTTGCGCAAGATTGGTTAAAAACCCTAATTGGACTATAATAACCCAATGGAGAACGAGTATGACCTAAATAGTAATCAAATGACTTAACACACGCATTGCGTGTACAAGAATGGTTAAAAACCCTAATTGGACTAGAATAAGCCTAGGTGGACGAAAATGACCTAAATGTTAATTCAATGACAAAAACACTCCAATTGGATACACAAGATTGATTAAAAACCCTTATTGGACAAGAATAAGCCCTGGCATGATGAAAATGACCTAAATGTTAATTCAATATAACAAACGAACTAATTGGATACACAAGATTGGATAAAAACAATAATTGGACTTGAATAAACCTAGGGAGCACGAAAATGACCTAAATGTTAATTCAACGACACAAACAAACCTATTGGATGCACAAGTTAGGTTAAAATCCCTAATTGGACTAGATAAAGCTTAAGGAGGATAAAAATGACCTAAATGTTATTCAAATGACACAAACACACCTATTGGATGCACAAGATTGGTTAAAAACCCTAATTGGTAATCCAATGACACAAACAGACCTATTCATATTACAAGATTTGTTAAAAACCCAAATTGGACTAAAATAAGCCTAGGGAGAACGAAAACGACCTAAATGCTAATCCAATGACACAAACACACCTATTGGATGCACAAAATTCCTTTATGACCCTAATTCGACAAAAAAAGCACAGGGAGGACGAAAATGACCCAAATGTTATTCCAATGATACAAACACACCTATTGGATGCACAAGATTGGTTAAAACCCCTACTTGGACTAGAATAAGCCTAGGGTGGACGAAAATGACCTAAATGTTAATCCAATGACACAAACACCACTCTTGGATGCACAAGATTTGTTAAAAACCATAATTGGACAAGAAAAAGGCTAGAGAGGAAAAAAAAACCTAAATTTCATTCAATTTGCACAAATGAATTAATTAGATGCACAAAATTGGTTAAAACCCCTAAATGGACTAAAATAAGCCTAGGGAGGACGAAATTGACATAAATGTTAATCCAATGACGCAAACACAACTACTGGATGCACAAGATTCGTTTATGACCCTAATTCAACTAAAAAAAGCATAGGGAGGACGAAAATGACCCAAATGTTATTCCAATGATACAAACACACCTATTGGATGCACAAGATTGGTTAAAACCCCTACTTGGACTAGAATAAGCCTAGGGTGGACGAAAATGACCTAAATGTTAATCCAATGACACAAACACCACTCTTGGATGCACAAGATTTGTTAAAAACCATAATTGGACAAGAAAAAGGCTAGGGAGGAAAAAAAAACCTAAATTTCAATCAATTTGCACAAATGAATTAATTAGATGCACAAAATTGGTTAAAACCCCTAAATGGACTAAAATAAGCCTAGGGAGGACGAAATTGACATAAATGTTAATCCAATGACGCAAACACAACTACTGGATGCACAAGATTGGTTAAAAACCATAATTGGACTAGAATAAGCCAAGGGAGGACAAAAAATACCTAAATTTTCTTCCATTTGCAAAAATGAATTAATTAGATGCATAAAATTGGTTAAAACCCCTAAATGGACTAAAACAAGCATATGGAAGACGAAAATGACATAAATGTTCATCCAATGACACAAACACATGTATTTGATGCACAAGATTGGTTAAAAACACTTATTGGACTAGAATAACTCTAGGGTGGACGAAAATAACCTAAATGTCAATCCAATGACAAAAACAAACTTATTGGTTGCACAAGATTGGTTAAAAACCCTAATTGGACTATAATAACCCTATGGAGAATGAGTATGAATTAAATAGTAATCAAATGACTCAAACACATGCATTGCGTGTACAAGAATGGTTAAAAACCCTCATTGGACTAGAATAAGCCTAGGTGGACGAAAATGACGTAAATGTTAATCCAATGACAAAAACACTCCAATTGGATACACATGATTGGTTAAAAACCCTAATTGGACAAGAATAAGCCCTGATATGATGAAAATGACCTAAATGTTTATTCAATAACACAAACAAACTAATTGGATGCACAAGATTAGATAATGACCCTAATTGGACTAGAATAAACCTAGGGAGCACGAAAATGACCTAAATGTTAATTCAATGGCACAAACAAACCTATTGGATTCACAAGTTTGTTTAAAATCCCTAATTGGACTAGATAAAGCTTAAGGAGGATAAAAATGACCTAAATGTTATTCCAATGACACAAACACACCTATTGGATGCACAAGATTGGTTAGAAACCCTAATTGGTAATCCAATGACACAAACAGACCTATTCATATTACAAGATTTGTTAAAAACCCAAATTGGACTAAAATAAGCCTAGGGAGAATGAAAACGACCTAAATGTTAATCCAATGACACAAACACACCTATTGGATGCACAAGATTCGTTTATGACCCTAATTCGACAAAAAAAAGCATAGGGAGGAGGAAAATGACCCAAATGTTATTCCAATGATACAAACACACCTATTGGATGCACAAGATTGGTTAAAACCCCTACTTGGACTAGAATAAGCCTAGGGTGGTCGAAAATGACCTAAATGTTAATCCAATGACACAAACACACTTCTTGGATGCACAAGATTTGTTAAAAACCATAATTGGACAAGAAAAAGGCTAGGGAGGAAAAAAAAACCTAAATTTCATTCAATTTGCACAAATGAATTAATTAGATGCACAAAATTGGTTAAAACCCCTAAATGGATAAAATAAGCCTAGGGATGACGAAATTTACATAAATGTTAATCCAATGACGCAAACACAACTACTGGATGCACAAGATTGGTTAAAAACCATAATTGGACTAGAATAAGCCTAGGGAGGACAAAAAATACCTAAATTTTCTTCCATTTGCACAAATGAATTAATTAGATGCATAAAATTGGTTAAAACCCCTAAATGGACTAAAACAAGCATATCGAAGACGAAAATGACATAAATGTTTATCCAATGACACAAACACATGTATTTGATGCACAAGATTGGTTAAAAACACTTATTGGACTAGAATAACTCTAGGGTGGACGAAAATAACCTAAATGTCAATCCAACGACAAAAAAAAACTTATTGGTTGCACAAGATTGGTTAAAAACCGTAATTGGACTATAATAACCCTATGGAGAACGAGTATGAATTAAATAGTAATCAAATGACTCAAACACACGCCTTGCGTGTACAAGAATGGTTAAAAACCCTCATTGGACTAGAATAAGCCTAGGTGGACGAAAATGACCTAAATGTTAATCCAATGACAAAAACACTCCAATTGGATACACATGATTGGTTAAAAACCCTAATTGGACAAGAATAAGCCCTGACATGATGAAAATGACCTAAATGTTAATTCAATAACACAAACGAACTAATTGGATGCACAAGATTAGATAAAGACCCTAATTGGACTAGAATAAACCTAGGGAGCACGAAAATGACCTAAATGTTAATTCAATGGCACAAACAAACCTATTGGATTCACAAGTTTGGTTAAAATCCCTAATTGGACTAGATAAAGCTTAAGGAGGATAAAAATGACCTTAATGTTATTCCAATGACACAAACACACCTATTGGATGCACAAGATTGGTTAAAAACCCTAATTGGAATAGAATAAGCCTTGGGAGGATGAAAATTACCTAAAAGTTAATCCAATGACACAAACAGACCTATTCATATTACAAGATTTGTTAAAAACCCAAATTGGACTAAAATAAGCCTAGGGAGGATGAAAACGACCTAAATGTTAATCCAATGACACAAACACACCTATTGGATGCACAAAATTCGTTTATGACCCTAATTCGACAAAAAAAAGCATAGGGAGGACGAAAATGACCCAAATGTTATTCCAATGATACAAACACACCTATTGGATGCACATGATTGGTTAAAACCCCTACTTGGACTAGAATAAGCCTAGGGTCGACGAAAATGACCTAAATGTTAATCCAATGACACAAACACACTTCTTGGATGCACAAGATTTGTTAAAAACCATAATTGGACAAGAAAAAGGCTAGGGAGGAAAAAAAAACTTAAATTTCATTCAATTTGCACAAATGAATTAATTAGATGCACAAAATTGGTTAAAACCCCTAAATGGATAAAATAAGCCTAGGGATGACGAAATTGACAAAAATGTTAATCCAATGACGCAAACACAACTACTGGATGCACAAGATTGGTTAAAAACCATAATTGGACTAGAATAAGCCTAGGAGGACAAAAAATACCTAAATTTTCTTCCATTTGTACAAATGAACTAATTAGATGCATAAAATTGGTTAAAACCCCTAAATGGACTAAAACAAGCATATGGAAGACGAAAATGACATAAATGTTCATCCAATGACACAAACACATGTATTTGATGCACAAGATTGGTTAAAAACACTTATTGGACTAGAATAACTCTAGGGTGGACGAAAATAACCTAAATGTCAATCCAATGACAAAAACAAACTTATTGGTTGCACAAGATTGGTTAAAAACCGTAATTGGACTATAATAACCCTATGGAGAACGAGTATGAATTAAATAGTAATCAAATGACTCAAACACATGCCTTGCGTGTACAAGAATGGTTAAAAACCCTCATTGGACTAGAATAAGCCTAGGTGGACGAAAATGACCTAAATGTTAATCCAATGACAAAAACACTCCAATTGGATACACATGATTGGTTAAAAACCCTAATTGGACAAGAATAAGCCCTGACATGATGAAAATGACCTAAATGTTAATTCAATAACACAAACGAACTAATAGGATGCACAAGATTAGATAAAGACCCTAATTGGACTAGAATAAACCTAGGGAGCACGAAAATGACCTAAATGTTAATTCAAAGGCACAAACAAACCTATTGGATTCACAAGTTTGGTTAAAATCCCTAATTGGACCAGATAAAGCTTAAGGAGGATAAAAATGACCTTAATGTTATTCCAATGACACAAACACACCTATTGGATGCACAAGATTGGTTAAAAACCCTAATTGGAATAGAATAAGCCTTGGGAGGATGAAAATTACCAAAAAGTTAATCCAATGACACAAACAGACCTATTCATATTACAAGATTTGTTAAAAACCCAAATTGGACTAAAATAAGCCTAGGGAGGATGAAAACGACCTAAATGTTAATCCAATGACACAAACACACCTATTGGATGCACAAAATTCGTTTATGACCCTAATTCGACAAAAAAAAGCATAGGGAGGACGAAAATGATCCAAATGTTATTCCAATGATACAAACACACCTATTGGATGCACAAGATTGGTTAAAACTCCTACTTGGACTAGAATAAGCCTAGGGTGGACGAAAATGACTTAAATGTTAATCCAATGACACAAACACCACTCTTGGAT
The DNA here is from genome assembly GCA_037974875.1 of Cicer bijugum. Taxonomy (NCBI): domain Eukaryota; kingdom Viridiplantae; phylum Streptophyta; class Magnoliopsida; order Fabales; family Fabaceae; genus Cicer; species Cicer bijugum. Next base: position 12,076,786 of record JBBPBT010000720.1, on the reverse strand, counting down.
GCACAAGATTTATTAAAAACCATAATTGGACAAGAAAAAGGCTAGGGAGGAAAAAAAAACCTAAATTTCATTCAATTTGCACAAATGAATTAATTAGATGCACAAAATTGGTTAAAACCCCTAAATGGACTAAAATAAGCCTAGGGAGGACGAAATTGAAATAAATGTTAATCCAATGACACAAACACAACTATTAGATGTACAACGTTTGGTTAAAAACCATAATTGGACTAGAAAAAGGCTAGGGTGGACAAAAAACACCTAAATTTTATTCCATTTGCATAAATGAATTAATTAGAGGCATAAAATTGGTTAAAACCCCTAAATGGACTAAAACAAGCATATGGAAGACGAAAATGACATAAATGTTCATCCAATGACACAAAACATGTATTTGATGCACTAGATTGGATAAAAACCCTTATTGGACTAGAATAAGTCTAGGGTGGACAAATATAACCTAAATGTCAATCCAATGACACAAACAAACTTATTGGTTGCACAAGATTGGCTAAAAACCCTAATTGGACTATAATAACCCTATGGAGAACGAGTCTGACCTAAATAGTAATCAAATGACTCAAACACACGCATTGCGTGTACAAGAATGGTTAAAAACCCTAATTGGACTAGAATAAGCCTAGGTGGATGAAAATGACCTAAATGTTAATCCAATGACAAAAATACACCAATTGGATACACAATATTGGTTAAAAACCCTAATTGGACAAGAATAAGCCCTGGCATGATGAAATTGACCTAAATGTTAATTCAATAACACAAACGAACTAATTGGATGCACTAGATTGGATAAAAACCCTAATTGGACTAGAATAAACCTAGGGAGCACGAAAATGTCCTAAATGTTAATTCAATGGCACAAACAAACCTATTGGAAGCACAAGTTTGGTTAAAATCCCTAATTGGACTAGATAAAGCTTAAGGAGGATAAAAATGACCTAAATGTTATTCCAATGACACAAAGACACCTATTGGATGCACAAGATTGGTTAAAAACAATAATTGGAATAGAATAAGCCTTGGGAGGATGAAAATGACCTAAAAGTTAATCCAATGACACAAACACACCTATTCATATTACAAGATTTGTTTAAAACCCTAATTGGACTAAAATAAGCCTAGGGAGGATGAACACGACCTAAATGTTAATCTAATGACACAAACACACGTATTGGATGCACAAGATTCGTTTATGACCTTCATTCGACAGAAAAAAACATAGGGAGGACGAAAATGACCCAAATGTTAATCTAATGACACAAACACCACTATTGGATGCACAAGACTTGTTAAAAACCATAATTGAACAAGAAAAAGGCTAGGGGGAAAAAATACCTAAATTTCATTCAATTTGCACAAATGAATTAATTAGATGCACAAAATTGGTTAAAACCCCTAAATGGACTAAAATAAGCCTAGGGAGGACGAAGTTGACCTAAATGTTAATCCATTGACACAAACACAACTACTGGATGTAAAAGATTGGTTAAAAACCATAATTGGACTAGAATAAGCCTTGGGAGGACAAAAAATACATAAAAATTAGATGCATAAAATTGGTTAAAACCCCTAAATGGACTAAAACAAGCATGTGGAAGACGAAAATGACATAAATGTTCATCCAATGACACAAACACATGTATTTGATGCACAAGAGTGGTTAAAAACCCTTATTGGACTAGAATAAGTCTAGGGTGGACGAAAATAACCTAAATGTCAATCCAATGACCCAAACAAACTTAATGGTTGCGCAAGATTGGTTAAAAACCCTAATTGGACTATAATAACCCAATGGAGAACGAGTATGACCTAAATAGTAATCAAATGACTTAACACACGCATTGCGTGTACAAGAATGGTTAAAAACCCTAATTGGACTAGAATAAGCCTAGGTGGACGAAAATGACCTAAATGTTAATTCAATGACAAAAACACTCCAATTGGATACACAAGATTGATTAAAAACCCTTATTGGACAAGAATAAGCCCTGGCATGATGAAAATGACCTAAATGTTAATTCAATATAACAAACGAACTAATTGGATACACAAGATTGGATAAAAACAATAATTGGACTTGAATAAACCTAGGGAGCACGAAAATGACCTAAATGTTAATTCAACGACACAAACAAACCTATTGGATGCACAAGTTAGGTTAAAATCCCTAATTGGACTAGATAAAGCTTAAGGAGGATAAAAATGACCTAAATGTTATTCCAATGACACAAACACACCTATTGGATGCACAAGATTGGTTAAAAACCCTAATTGGTAATCCAATGACACAAACAGACCTATTCATATTACAAGATTTGTTAAAAACCCAAATTGGACTAAAATAAGCCTAGGGAGAACGAAAACGACCTAAATGCTAATCCAATGACACAAACACACCTATTGGATGCACAAAATTCCTTTATGACCCTAATTCGACAAAAAAAGCACAGGGAGGACGAAAATGACCCAAATGTTATTCCAATGATACAAACACACCTATTGGATGCACAAGATTGGTTAAAACCCCTACTTGGACTAGAATAAGCCTAGGGTGGACGAAAATGACCTAAATGTTAATCCAATGACACAAACACCACTCTTGGATGCACAAGATTTGTTAAAAACCATAATTGGACAAGAAAAAGGCTAGAGAGGAAAAAAAAACCTAAATTTCATTCAATTTGCACAAATGAATTAATTAGATGCACAAAATTGGTTAAAACCCCTAAATGGACTAAAATAAGCCTAGGGAGGACGAAATTGACATAAATGTTAATCCAATGACGCAAACACAACTACTGGATGCACAAGTTTCGTTTATGACCCTAATTCGACAAAAAAAAGCATAGGGAGGACGAAAATGACCCAAATGTTATTCCAATGATACAAACACACCTATTGGATGCACAAGATTGGTTAAAACCCCTACATGGACTAGAATAAGCCTAGGGTGGACGAAAATGACCTAAATGTTAATCCAATGACACAAACACCACTCTTGGATGCACAAGATTTGTTAAAAACCATAATTGGACAAGAAAAAGGCTAGGGAGGAAAAAAAAACCTAAATTTCAATCAATTTGCACAAATGAATTAATTAGATGCACAAAATTGGTTAAAACCCCTAAATGGACTAAAATAAGCCTAGGGAGGACGAAATTGACATAAATGTTAATCCAATGACGCAAACACAACTACTGGATGCACAAGATTGGTTAAAAACCATAATTGGACTAGAATAAGCCAAGGGAGGACAAAAAATACCTAAATTTTCTTCCATTTGCAAAAATGAATTAATTAGATGCATAAAATTGGTTAAAACCCCTAAATGGACTAAAACAAGCATATGGAAGACGAAAATGACATAAATGTTCATCCAATGACACAAACACATGTATTTGATGCACAAGATTGGTTAAAAACACTTATTGGACTAGAATAACTCTAGGGTGGACGAAAATAACCTAAATGTCAATCCAATGACAAAAACAAACTTATTGGTTGCACAAGATTGGTTAAAAACCCTAATTGGACTATAATAACCCTATGGAGAATGAGTATGAATTAAATAGTAATCAAATGACTCAAACACATGCATTGCGTGTACAAGAATGGTTAAAAACCCTCATTGGACTAGAATAAGCCTAGGTGGACGAAAATGACGTAAATGTTAATCCAATGACAAAAACACTCCAATTGGATACACATGATTGGTTAAAAACCCTAATTGGACAAGAATAAGCCCTGATATGATGAAAATGACCTAAATGTTTATTCAATAACACAAACAAACTAATTGGATGCACAAGATTAGATAATGACCCTAATTGGACTAGAATAAACCTAGGGAGCACGAAAATGACCTAAATGTTAATTCAATGGCACAAACAAACCTATTGGATTCACAAGTTTGTTTAAAATCCCTAATTGGACTAGATAAAGCTTAAGGAGGATAAAAATGACCTAAATGTTATTCCAATGACACAAACACACCTATTGGATGCACAAGATTGGTTAGAAACCCTAATTGGTAATCCAATGACACAAACAGACCTATTCATATTACAAGATTTGTTAAAAACCCAAATTGGACTAAAATAAGCCTAGGGAGAATGAAAACGACCTAAATGTTAATCCAATGACACAAACACACCTATTGGATGCACAAGATTCGTTTATGACCCTAATTCGACAAAAAAAAGCATAGGGAGGAGGAAAATGACCCAAATGTTATTCCAATGATACAAACACACCTATTGGATGCACAAGATTGGTTAAAACCCCTACTTGGACTAGAATAAGCCTAGGGTGGTCGAAAATGACCTAAATGTTAATCCAATGACACAAACACACTTCTTGGATGCACAAGATTTGTTAAAAACCATAATTGGACAAGAAAAAGGCTAGGGAGGAAAAAAAAACCTAAATTTCATTCAATTTGCACAAATGAATTAATTAGATGCACAAAATTGGTTAAAACCCCTAAATGGATAAAATAAGCCTAGGGATGACGAAATTTACATAAATGTTAATCCAATGACGCAAACACAACTACTGGATGCACAAGATTGGTTAAAAACCATAATTGGACTAGAATAAGCCTAGGGAGGACAAAAAATACCTAAATTTTCTTCCATTTGCACAAATGAATTAATTAGATGCATAAAATTGGTTAAAACCCCTAAATGGACTAAAACAAGCATATCGAAGACGAAAATGACATAAATGTTTATCCAATGACACAAACACATGTATTTGATGCACAAGATTGGTTAAAAACACTTATTGGACTAGAATAACTCTAGGGTGGACGAAAATAACCTAAATGTCAATCCAACGACAAAAAAAAACTTATTGGTTGCACAAGATTGGTTAAAAACCGTAATTGGACTATAATAACCCTATGGAGAACGAGTATGAATTAAATAGTAATCAAATGACTCAAACACACGCCTTGCGTGTACAAGAATGGTTAAAAACCCTCATTGGACTAGAATAAGCCTAGGTGGACGAAAATGACCTAAATGTTAATCCAATGACAAAAACACTCCAATTGGATACACATGATTGGTTAAAAACCCTAATTGGACAAGAATAAGCCCTGACATGATGAAAATGACCTAAATGTTAATTCAATAACACAAACGAACTAATTGGATGCACAAGATTAGATAAAGACCCTAATTGGACTAGAATAAACCTAGGGAGCACGAAAATGACCTAAATGTTAATTCAATGGCACAAACAAACCTATTGGATTCACAAGTTTGGTTAAAATCCCTAATTGGACTAGATAAAGCTTAAGGAGGATAAAAATGACCTTAATGTTATTCCAATGACACAAACACACCTATTGGATGCACAAGATTGGTTAAAAACCCTAATTGGAATAGAATAAGCCTTGGGAGGATGAAAATTACCAAAAAGTTAATCCAATGACACAAACAGACCTATTCATATTACAAGATTTGTTAAAAACCCAAATTGGACTAAAATAAGCCTAGGGAGGATGAAAACGACCTAAATGTTAATCCAATGACACAAACACACCTATTGGATGCACAAAATTCGTTTATGACCCTAATTCGACAAAAAAAAGCATAGGGAGGACGAAAATGATCCAAATGTTATTCCAATGATACAAACACACCTATTGGATGCACAAGATTGGTTAAAACTCCTACTTGGACTAGAATAAGCCTAGGGTGGACGAAAATGACTTAAATGTTAATCCAATGACACAAACACCACTCTTGGATGCACAAGATTTATTAAAAACCATAATTGGACAAGAAAAAGGCTAGGGAGGAAAAAAAAACCTAAATTTCATTCAATTTGCACAAATGAATTAATTAGATGCACAAAATTGGTTAAAACCCCTAAATGGACTAAAATAAGCCTAGGGAGGACGAAATTGAAATAAATGTTAATCCAATGACACAAACACAACTATTAGATGTACAACGTTTGGTTAAAAACCATAATTGGACTAGAAAAAGGCTAGGGTGGACAAAAAACACCTAAATTTTATTCCATTTGCATAAATGAATTAATTAGAGGCATAAAATTGGTTAAAACCCCTAAATGGACTAAAACAAGCATATGGAAGACGAAAATGACATAAATGTTCATCCAATGACACAAAACATGTATTTGATGCACTAGATTGGATAAAAACCCTTATTGGACTAGAATAAGTCTAGGGTGGACAAATATAACCTAAATGTCAATCCAATGACACAAACAAACTTATTGGTTGCACAAGATTGGCTAAAAACCCTAATTGGACTATAATAACCCTATGGAGAACGAGTCTGACCTAAATAGTAATCAAATGACTCAAACACACGCATTGCGTGTACAAGAATGGTTAAAAACCCTAATTGGACTAGAATAAGCCTAGGTGGATGAAAATGACCTAAATGTTAATCCAATGACAAAAATACACCAATTGGATACACAATATTGGTTAAAAACCCTAATTGGACAAGAATAAGCCCTGGCATGATGAAATTGACCTAAATGTTAATTCAATAACACAAACGAACTAATTGGATGCACTAGATTGGATAAAAACCCTAATTGGACTAGAATAAACCTAGGGAGCACGAAAATGTCCTAAATGTTAATTCAATGGCACAAACAAACCTATTGGAAGCACAAGTTTGGTTAAAATCCCTAATTGGACTAGATAAAGCTTAAGGAGGATAAAAATGACCTAAATGTTATTCCAATGACACAAAGACACCTATTGGATGCACAAGATTGGTTAAAAACAATAATTGGAATAGAATAAGCCTTGGGAGGATGAAAATGACCTAAAAGTTAATCCAATGACACAAACACACCTATTCATATTACAAGATTTGTTTAAAACCCTAATTGGACTAAAATAAGCCTAGGGAGGATGAACACGACCTAAATGTTAATCTAATGACACAAACACACGTATTGGATGCACAAGATTCGTTTATGACCTTCATTCGACAGAAAAAAACATAGGGAGGACGAAAATGACCCAAATGTTAATCTAATGACACAAACACCACTATTGGATGCACAAGACTTGTTAAAAACCATAATTGAACAAGAAAAAGGCTAGGGGGAAAAAATACCTAAATTTCATTCAATTTGCACAAATGAATTAATTAGATGCACAAAATTGGTTAAAACCCCTAAATGGACTAAAATAAGCCTAGGGAGGACGAAGTTGACCTAAATGTTAATCCATTGACACAAACACAACTACTGGATGTAAAAGATTGGTTAAAAACCATAATTGGACTAGAATAAGCCTTGGGAGGACAAAAAATACATAAAAATTAGATGCATAAAATTGGTTAAAACCCCTAAATGGACTAAAACAAGCATGTGGAAGACGAAAATGACATAAATGTTCATCCAATGACACAAACACATGTATTTGATGCACAAGAGTGGTTAAAAACCCTTATTGGACTAGAATAAGTCTAGGGTGGACGAAAATAACCTAAATGTCAATCCAATGACCCAAACAAACTTAATGGTTGCGCAAGATTGGTTAAAAACCCTAATTGGACTATAATAACCCAATGGAGAACGAGTATGACCTAAATAGTAATCAAATGACTTAACACACGCATTGCGTGTACAAGAATGGTTAAAAACCCTAATTGGACTAGAATAAGCCTAGGTGGACGAAAATGACCTAAATGTTAATTCAATGACAAAAACACTCCAATTGGATACACAAGATTGATTAAAAACCCTTATTGGACAAGAATAAGCCCTGGCATGATGAAAATGACCTAAATGTTAATTCAATATAACAAACGAACTAATTGGATACACAAGATTGGATAAAAACAATAATTGGACTTGAATAAACCTAGGGAGCACGAAAATGACCTAAATGTTAATTCAACGACACAAACAAACCTATTGGATGCACAAGTTAGGTTAAAATCCCTAATTGGACTAGATAAAGCTTAAGGAGGATAAAAATGACCTAAATGTTATTCCAATGACACAAACACACCTATTGGATGCACAAGATTGGTTAAAAACCCTAATTGGTAATCCAATGACACAAACAGACCTATTCATATTACAAGATTTGTTAAAAACCCAAATTGGACTAAAATAAGCCTAGGGAGAACGAAAACGACCTAAATGCTAATCCAATGACACAAACACACCTATTGGATGCACAAAATTCCTTTATGACCCTAATTCGACAAAAAAAGCACAGGGAGGACGAAAATGACCCAAATGTTATTCCAATGATACAAACACACCTATTGGATGCACAAGATTGGTTAAAACCCCTACTTGGACTAGAATAAGCCTAGGGTGGACGAAAATGACCTAAATGTTAATCCAATGACACAAACACCACTCTTGGATGCACAAGATTTGTTAAAAACCATAATTGGACAAGAAAAAGGCTAG
>JBBPBT010000720.1:11981909-12068325 GCA_037974875.1 Cicer bijugum | reverse complement strand
AATTGGACTAAAATAAGCCTAGGGAGAATGAAAACGACCTAAATGTTAATCCAATGACACAAACACACCTATTGGATGCACAAGATTCGTTTATGACCCTAATTCGACAAAAAAAAGCATAGGGAGGAGGAAAATGACCCAAATGTTATTCCAATGATACAAACACACCTATTGGATGCACAAGATTGGTTAAAACCCCTACTTGGACTAGAATAAGCCTAGGGTGGTCGAAAATGACCTAAATGTTAATCCAATGACACAAACACACTTCTTGGATGCACAAGATTTGTTAAAAACCATAATTGGACAAGAAAAAGGCTAGGGAGGAAAAAAAAACCTAAATTTCATTCAATTTGCACAAATGAATTAATTAGATGCACAAAATTGGTTAAAACCCCTAAATGGATAAAATAAGCCTAGGGATGACGAAATTTACATAAATGTTAATCCAATGACGCAAACACAACTACTGGATGCACAAGATTGGTTAAAAACCATAATTGGACTAGAATAAGCCTAGGGAGGACAAAAAATACCTAAATTTTCTTCCATTTGCACAAATGAATTAATTAGATGCATAAAATTGGTTAAAACCCCTAAATGGACTAAAACAAGCATATGGAAGACGAAAATGACATAAATGTTCATCCAATGACACAAACACATGTATTTGATGCACAAGATTGGTTAAAAACACTTATTGGACTAGAATAACTCTAGGGTGGACGAAAATAACCTAAATGTCAATCCAACGACAAAAAAAAACTTATTGGTTGCACAAGATTGGTTAAAAACCGTAATTGGACTATAATAACCCTATGGAGAACGAGTATGAATTAAATAGTAATCAAATGACTCAAACACACGCCTTGCGTGTACAAGAATGGTTAAAAACCCTCATTGGACTAGAATAAGCCTAGGTGGACGAAAATGACCTAAATGTTAATCCAATGACAAAAACACTCCAATTGGATACACATGATTGGTTAAAAACCCTAATTGGACAAGAATAAGCCCTGACATGATGAAAATGACCTAAATGTTAATTCAATAACACAAACGAACTAATTGGATGCACAAGATTAGATAAAGACCCTAATTGGACTAGAATAAACCTAGGGAGCACGAAAATGACCTAAATGTTAATTCAATGGCACAAACAAACCTATTGGATTCACAAGTTTGGTTAAAATCCCTAATTGGACTAGATAAAGCTTAAGGAGGATAAAAATGACCTTAATGTTATTCCAATGACACAAACACACCTATTGGATGCACAAGAATGGTTAAAAACCCTAATTGGAATAGAATAAGCCTTGGGAGGATGAAAATTACCTAAAAGTTAATCCAATGACACAAACAGACCTATTCATATTACAAGATTTGTTAAAAACCCAAATTGGACTAAAATAAGCCTAGGGAGGATGAAAACGACCTAAATGTTAATCCAATGACACAAACACACCTATTGGATGCACAAAATTCGTTTATGACCCTAATTCGACAAAAAAAAGCATAGGGAGGACGAAAATGACCCAAATGTTATTCCAATGATAATAACACACCTATTGGATGCACAAGATTGGTTAAAACCCCTACTTGGACTAGAATAAGCCTAGGGTGGACGAAAATGACCTAAATGTAAATCCAATGACACAAACACCACTCTTGGATGCACAAGATTTGCTAAAAACCATAATTGGACAAGAAAAAGGCTAGGGAGGAAAAAAAAACCAAAATTTCATTCAATTTGCACAAATGAATTAATTAGATGCACAAAATTGGTTAAAACCCCTAAATGGACTAAAATAAGCCTAGGGAGGACGAAATTGACATAAATGTTAATCCAATGACGCAAACACAACTACTGGATGCACAAGATTCGTTTATGACCCTAATTCAACTAAAAAAAGCATAGGGAGGACGAAAATGACCCAAATGTTATTCCAATGATACAAACACACCTATTGGATGCACAAGATTGGTTAAAACCCCTACTTGGACTAGAATAAGCCTAGGGTGGACGAAAATGACCTAAATGTTAATCCAATGACACAAACACCACTCTTGGATGCACAAGATTTGTTAAAAACCATAATTGGACAAGAAAAAGGCTAGGGAGGAAAAAAAAACCTAAATTTCATTCAATTTGCACAAATGAATTAATTAGATGCACAAAATTGGTTAAAACCCCTAAATGGACTAAAATAAGCCTAGGGAGGACGAAATTGACATAAATGTTAATCCAATGACGCAAACACAACTACTGGATGCACAAGATTGGTTAAAAACCATAATTGGACTAGAATAAGCTTAGGGAGGACAAAAAATACCTAAATTTTCTTCCATTTTCACAAATGAATTAATTAGATGCATAAAATTGGTTAAAACCCCTAAATGGACTAAAACAAGCATATGGAAGACAAAAATGACATAAATGTTCATCCAATGACACAAACACATGTATTTGATGCACAAAATTGGTTAAAAACACTTATTGGACTAGAATAAGTCTAGGGTGGACAAAAATAAGCTAAATGTCAATCCAATGACACAAACAAACTTATTGGTTGCACAAGATTGGTTAAAAACCCTAATTGGACTATAATATCCCTATGGAGAACGAGTATGAATTAAATAGTAATCAAATGACTCAAACACACGCATTGCGTGTACAAGAATGGTTTAAAACCCTAATTGGACTAGAATAAGCCTAGGTGGACGAAAATGACCTAAATGTTAATCCAATGACAAAAACACTCCAATTGGATACACAAGATTGGTTAAAAACCCTAATTGGACAAGCATAAGCCCTGACATGATGAAAATGACCTAAATGTTAATTCAATAACACAAACGAACTAATTGGATGCACAAGATTAGATAAAGACCCTAATTGGACTAGAATAAACCTAGGGAGCAACAAAATGACCTAAATTTTAATTCAATGGCACAAACAAACCTATTGGATGCACAAGTTTGGTTAAAATCCCTAATTGGACTAGATAAAGCTTAAGGAGGATAAAAATGACATTAATGTTATTCCAATGACACAAACACACCTATTAGATGCACAAGATTAGTTAAAAACCCTAATTGGAATAGAATAAACCTAGGGAGCATGAAAATGACCTAAACGTTAATCCGATGACACAAACACACCTATTCATATTATTGGTGTATGTGACCTCTGATTTTCTGAAGAATTATGCAGAATGATATCTAATCTAATTTGAATGCACAGCTGATTAATAAATTCAATTTTTATTTCACACCAAATTGAATACGGTCCCTAATTTACAATTCTAATAAATGTCAAAACTATATGGATCATGGTAACTATGGAGAGATGCATTTGACAAGATTGATTGTTGTGGATGCTGATTTACATGCAATTATTATTAAGACAATTAATCAATATCCGAAACGAAATAATTGCTGAAATGTAAACAAGATAAGGGAAAGAGAAAAGGTGTACGCAGGATTTTATACTGGTTCAGCCATCTCGTGACGACCTACGTCCAGTCCCAAGATCCAACAAGATCTTAGCCTATCCAATAGAACTTCTTAGAATCAGTTTACAAATTATTACAGCGTGCCTCGCACCAATCTTAAACTATTCACCCTGTTCTATCTTTTCCCTTTCCTGAATTCCCAAGTTTAAGTCCCACAAACTTGATCAAGAATTCAGTCAAGCGTCTTCTTGTTGACAGCCCTCAACCCCGAAGAACGCCACCAGTCGCAGCTGGATTTTCCCATAGTAATTGGTTACCAAAGAGTATTACAGATTATGAAAGATATCAAATATACAAATTTCTTGATCTTGCTTCTTCTCAAAGTAATCTTTCTCAAATCGGTCTTTTCCAATCCTTAATGATCACAAGTTGTTTGTCCATGATTGAAAAAGGATGTTCAATTGATTGGTTAAAAACCATAATTGGACTAGAATAAGGCTTGGGAGGACAAAAAATACCTAAATTTTCTTCCATTTGCACAAATGAATTAATTCGATGCACACAATTGGTAAAAACCAATAAATGGACTAAAATAAGCCTAGGGAGGACGAAAATGACATAAATGTTCATCCAATGACATAAACACATGTATTGGATGCACAAGATTGGTTAAAAACATTTATTGGACTAGAATAAGCCTAGGGTGGACGAATATAACCAAAATGTCAATCCAATGACACAAATAAACTTATTGGTTGCACAAGATTGGGTAAAAAACCCTAATTGGACTATAATAACCCTATGGAGAAAGTGGGTGACCTAAATATTAATCAAATGACTCAAATACATGCATTGCGTGTACAAGAATGGTTAAAAATCCTAATTGGACTAGAATAAGCCTAGGTGGACGAAAAAGACCTTAATGTTAATCCAATGACAAAAACACTCCAATTGGATTAACAAGATTGATTAAATACCCTAATTGGACAAGAATAAGCCTAGCCATGATGAAATTGACCTAAATGTTAATCCAATAACACAAATGAACTTATTGGATGCACAAGATTGGGTGAAAACCCTAATTGGACTAGTATAAGCCTAGGGAGGATGAAAATGACCAAAACTTCAATACAATGACACAAAAACAACTATCGGATTCACAAGATTGGTTAAAAACCCTAATTGGACAAGAATAAGCATAGGGAGGACGAAAATTACCTAAATGTTAATCCAATGACACAGACACACCTATTGTATGCCAGAGATTATTTAAAAACCCTATTTGGACTAGAAAAAGCCAATGGAGCAAGAAATTGACCTAAATTTTATCCAATTAAACAAACACACCTATTGGATGCACAAGATTGGTTAAAAAAAATCCTAATTGGACTAGAATAAGCCTAGGGAGGACGAAAATGACCTAAATTTTAATCCAATGACACAAACACACCTATTTGATGAACATGATTTGTTAAAAATTCTAATTGGACTCGAATAAGCCTAGGGAGGACGAAAATGATCTAAATGTTAATCCAATAATACAAACAAAACTATTGGATGCACAAGTTTGGTTAAAATCCCTAATAGAACTAGATAAATGTTGGGGAGGACAAAAATGACCTAAATGTTATTCCAATGATACAAACACACCCATTGGATGCACAAGATTGGGTAAAAATCCTTATTGGACTAGGATAAGCCTAGGGAAGACGAAAATGACCTAAATGTTAAGCCAATGAGACACACACCCCTATTGGATGCTAAAGATTGGTTAAAAACACTAATTGGTCTATAATAAGCCTAGCAAGGAAGAAAATCACATAAATGTTTATCCATTGACACAAATGAATTAATTGGATCCACAAGATTGGTTAAAATCACTAAAGGGACAAGAATAAGCCTAGAAAGGATGAAAAGGGCCTAAATGTTAATCCAATGACACAAACACACCTAGTGGATGCACAAGATTGGTTAAAAACCCTAATCGAACTAGACTAAGCCTAGGGAGGACGAAAATGACCTAAATGATAATCCAATGACAAAAACACACCTATTGGATGCACAAGATTTCTTAAAAACACTTATTGGACTAGAAATAGCCTAGGGAGGACGAAAATGACGTAAATGTTAATCCTTTGACACAAATGAATTAACTGGATGTACAAGATTGGTTAAAAACCCAAGTTGGACTTGAATAAGCCTAGGGAGGTACAAAATGTCCTAAATGTTAATCCAATGACACATACACACCTATTTGATGCTCAAGATTGGTTAAAAAACCCTAATTGGACTAGAATAAGTCTAGGGAGGACGACAATAACTTATATGTTAATCTAATGACACAAATAAACTTATTGGTTGCACAAGATTGGTTAAAAACCCTAATTGGACTAGAATAATCCTAGGGAGAACGAGTATGACCTAAATATTAATGAAATGACTCAAATACACGCATTGCATGTACAAGAATTGTTAAAAACCCTAATTGGCCTAGTAAAGCATAGGGAAGACGAATATGACCTAAATGTTATTCCAATGACACAAACACACCTATTTGATGAACATGATTTGTTAAAAATTCTAATTGGACTAGAAAAAGCTAAGGATCACGAAAATGACCTAAATGTTAATCCAATGACACAAACAAACCTATTAAATGCACAAGATCGATTAAAAACTGTAATTGGACTAGATAAAGCATAGGTAGGACGAAAATGGCTTAAACGTTATTCCAATGGCACAAACACACCTATTAAATGCACAAGATTAGTTAAAAATCCTAATTGGACTAGGATAAGCCTAAGGAGGACGAAAATGACCTAAATGTTAATCCAATGAGACACACACCGCTAATGGAAGCACAAGATTGGATAAACACAATAATTGGAATATAATAAGCCTAGAGAGGACAAAAATCACCTAAATGTTAATTCATTGACACAAACGAATTAATTGGATGCACAAGATTGGATAAAATCACTAAATGAACAACACTAAGCCTAGAAAGGATGAAAAGGACCTAAATGTTAATCCAATGACACAAACACCCCTAATGGATGCACAAGACTGGTTAAAAACCCTAATTGGACTAGATTAAGCCTAGGGAGGACGAAAATGAACTAAATGATAATCTAACGACACAAATACACCTATTTGAGGCACAAGATTCGAAAAACCCTTATTGAACTAGAATAAGTCTAGGGAAGACGAAAATGGGCTAAATGATAATCCAATGACACAAACACACCTATTGGAAACACAAGATTAGTTAATAACCTTAATTGGACCAGAATAAGCATCAGGAGGATGAATACAACCTAAAAGTTAATCAAAAGACACAAACACGCCTATTGGATGTAAAAGATTCGTTAAAAACCATAAATGAACAAGAATAAGCCAAAGGAGGATGAAAATGACCAAAATGTTAATCCATTGACACAAATGAATTAATTGGATGAACAAGATTGGTTAAAAACCCTAAATGGACAAGAAAAAGCTTTGGGAAGACAAAATGACCTTAATATTCACTCAATGACACAAACACATGTATTGGAAGCACAAGATTGGTTAAAAACCCTAATTGGACTAGATTAAGCCTAAGGAGGACGAATCTGACCTAAATGTTAATCCAACGACACAAACACACCTATTTGATGCACAAGCTTGGTTAAAAACCCTAATTGAACTATATGAAGATTACGGGGGACGGAAATGACCTAATGACACAAACACACCTATTGGATGAACAAGATAGGTTAAAACCCCTAATTGGACTAGAATAAGCCTAGGGAGGACGAAAATTACCTATATGTGAATCCAATGACACAAACACCACTATTGGATGCACAAGATGGGTTAAAAACCGTAATTGGACTAGAATAAGGCTAGGGAGGACAAACAAAAGACCTAAATTTAAATGCATTGACACAAATGAATTAATTAGATCCACAAGATTGGCTAAAACCCGTAAATGGACTAAAATAAGCCTAGGGAGGACGAAAATGACCTAAATGATCATCCAATGACACAAACACATGTTTTGGATTCACAAGATTGGTTAAAAATCGTAATTGGACTAGAATAAGGCTAGGGAGGACGAATATAACCCAAATGTTAATCCAATGTCACCCAACTATTTGATGCACAAGATTGGTTAAAAACCCTAATTGGACTAGAATAAGCTTAGGGAGGACGAAACTGACCTAAATGTTATTCCAAGGACACAAACACACCAATTTGCTGCACAAGATTGGATAAAAACACTATATGAACTACAAGAAGCCAAGGGAGGTCGAAAATGACCTAAATGTTAATCCAATGACACAAACGCAACTATTGCATGCACAAGATTGGTTAAAAACCCTAATTGGACTAGAATAAGACTAAGGAGGACGAATCTGACCTAAATGTTGATCTAAGGACACAAACAAAACTATTTGATGCACACGATTGGTTAAAAACACTAATTGAACTAGAAGAAGCCTAGGGAGGATAAAAATGACCTAAATGATAATCTACAAACACAAACACACCTACTGGATTCACAAGATTGTTTAAAACCCCTAATTGGATTAGAATAAACCTAGGAAGGACGAAAATTACCTAAATATTTATCCAATGACAGAAACACAACTATAGGATGCACAAGATTGGTTAAAACGCTAATTGGAATAGAATAAGGCTAGGGAGGACGAAACATACCTAAATTTTAATCCATTGACACTAATAAATTAATTAGATGCACAAGAATGGTTAAAACCCTTAAATGGACTAAAAAAACCTAGGGAGGACGAAAATGACCCAAATGTTCATCCAATGACGCAAATACATGTATTGGATGCGCATGATTGGTTAAAAATCCTTATTCGAGAAGAATAAACCTATAGAGGACGAAAATGAACTAAATGTTAATCTAACGACACAAACACACCTATTTGAGGCACAAGATTTGTTAAAACCCTAATTGAACAAGAATAAGCCTAGGGAAGACGAAAATGGCCTAAATGATAATCCATGGACAGAAACACACATATTGGACACACAAAATTAGTTTAAACCCCTACTTGGATTAGAAAAAGCCTAGGGAGGACGAAAATTACCTAAAGGTTAATCCAATGACACAAACACAACTATTGAATGCACAAGATTAGTTAAAAACGACAATTGGACTAGAATAAGGCTAGGGAGGACGAAATAGACCTAAAGTTTAATCCATTGACACAAATGAATTAATTAGATGCGCAAGATTGGTTGAAACCCTTAAATGGACTAAGATAAGCCTAGGGAGGACGAAAATCACCTAAATGTTCATCCAATGACATAAACACATGTATTGGACGCACATGATTGGTTAAAAATCCTTATTCGAGAAGAATAAGCCTATGGAGGTCGAAAATGAATTAAATGTTAATCTAACGACACAAACACACCTATTTGAGGCACAAGATTTGTTAAAACCTTAATTGAACTAGAATAAGCCTAGGGAAGACGAAAATGGCCTAAATGATAATCCAATGACGCAAGCACACCTATTGGACACTCAAGATTAGTTAAAAACCTTAATTGGACTAGAATAAGCATCGGGAGGACGAATATAACCTAAAAGTTAATCCAAAGACACAAACACGCCTATTGGATGAAAAAGATTCGTTAAAAACCATAAATGGACAAGAATAAGCCAAAGGAGGATGAAAATGACCAAAATGTTAATTCATTGACACAAATGAATTAATCAGATGAACAAGATTGGTTAAAAACCCTAAATGGACAAGAAAAAGCTTTGGGAAGACAAAATGACCTTAATATTCATTCAATGACACAAACACACCTATTGGATACACAAGATCGGTTAAAACCTTAATTTGACTAGAATAAGCCTCGGGAGGACGAATATAACCTAAATGTTAATCCAATGACACCAATACACCTATTGAAGCACAAGATTGGTTAAAAACACTTATTGAACTAGAAGAAGCCTAGGTAGGAAAAAAATAATCTAAATGATAATCTAATGACCCAAACAAACCTACTGGATTCACAAGATTGGTTAAAACCCCTAATCGTATTACAATAAATCTAGGAAGGGCGAAAATTACTTAAATGCTAATCCAATGACACAAACACAACTATTGGATGCACAAGATTGGTTAAAAACGGTAATTGGTCTAGAATAAGGCTAGGGAGGACGAAACATACCTAAATTTTAATCCATTGACACTAATGAATTGATTAGATGCACAAGATTGGTTAAAACCCTTAAATGGACTAAAAAAAACCTAGGGAGGACGAATCTGACCTAAATGTTAATCCAACGACACAAACACACGTATTTGATGCACAAGATTGGGTAAAAACCATAATTGAACTATAAGAAGATTAGGGAGGACCAAATTGACCTAAACGATAATCTAATGACACAAACACACATATTGGATGAACAAGATAGGTTAAAACCCCTAATTGAACTAGAATAAGCCTAGGGAGGACGAAAATTACCTATATGTGAATCCAATGACACAAACACCACTATTGGATGCACAAGATTGGTTAAAAACCGTTATTTGACTCGAATAAGGCTCGGGAAGACGAAAATGACCTAAATTTTAATCCATTGACACGAATGAATTAATTAGATCCACAAGATTGGTTAAAACCCATAAATGGACTAAAATAAGCCTAGGGAGGACGGAAATGACCTAAATGTTCATCCAGTGAAACAAACATAAGTTTTGGATTCACAAGATTGGTTAAAAACCCTTATTGGACTAGAATAAGCCTATGGAGGACGAAAATGACCGAAATCATAATCCAATGACACAAACACAACTATTGGATACACAAGATTGGTTAAAAACCGTAATTGGACTAGAGTAAACCTTGGGAGGACGAATATAACCCAAATGTTAATCCAATGTCACAACCCCAACTATTTGATGCACAAGATTGGTTAAAAACCCTAATTGGACTAGAATAAGCTTAGGGAGGATGAGTCTGACCTAAATGTTATTCTAATGACACAAACACACCTATCGGATGCATAAGATTGGTTAAAAACAATATATGTACTAGAAGAAGCCTAGGGAGGACGAAAATGACTTAAATGATAATCCAATGACACAAAGACACCTATGGGATGCATATGATTGGTTAAAACCGATAATTGGATTAGAATAAGCCTAGGGAGGACGAAAATTACCTAAATGTTAATCCAGTGACATACACGCAACTATTGCATGCACAAGATTGGTTAAAAACCGTGATTGGTCTAGAATAAGGCTAGGGAGGACGAAAAAGACCTAAATTTTAATCCATTGACACAAATGAATTAATTAGATGCACAAGATTGGTTAAAACCCTTAAATGGACTAAATTAATCCTAGGGAGGACAATAATGACCTAAATATTCATCTAATTACACAAACACATGTATTGGATGCACATGATTCGTTAAAAACACTAGTTGGACCAGAATAAGCCTATGGATGACGAAAATGAACAAAATTTTAATCCAATGACACAAACACACCTATTTGTGCACAAGATTCGTTAAAACCCTAATTGAACTACAATGAGCCTAGGGAAGACGAAAATGACCTAAATGATAATCCAATGACACAAACACGCCTATTGGATACATAACATTGGTTAAAAACTGTAATGGGACTAGAATAAACCTA
Source organism: Cicer bijugum (assembly GCA_037974875.1). Taxonomy (NCBI): domain Eukaryota; kingdom Viridiplantae; phylum Streptophyta; class Magnoliopsida; order Fabales; family Fabaceae; genus Cicer; species Cicer bijugum. The sequence continues at coordinate 12,057,194 of JBBPBT010000720.1, read as the reverse complement.
CGGAGGATGAATATAACCTAAATTTTAATCCAAAGACACAAACATGCCTATTGGACGCAAAAGATTGGTTAAAAGCCCTATTTGACAAGAATAAGCCTAGAGAAGACGAAAATGACCTAAATGTTAATCCATTGAAACAAATGAACTAATTGGATGAACAAGATTGGTAAAAAACCTTAAATGGACAATAAAAAGCCTTGGTTAGACGAACATGACCTAAATGTACATCGAATGACATAAACACATGTATTGGATGCACATGATTGGTAAAAACCCTATTTACACTTGGATAAGCCTAGGGATGAGGAAAATGACCTAAATGATAATTCAATGACACAAACACACCTATTGGATGAACAAGATTGGTTAAAACCCCTAATTCGACTAAAATAATCCTAAATAGGATGAAAATTACACAAATGTTAATCCAATGACACAAACACCACTATTGGATGCCCAAGATTGATTAAAAACCATAAATGTTTATCCAATGACACAAACATAACATGTATTGGATGCACAAGATTGGTTAAAAACCCTTATTGTACTAGAATAAGCCTTTGGAGGATGAAAATGACCTAAATGTTAATCCATTGACACAAACACTCCTATTTGATGCACAAGATTTGTTAAAAACCCTTAATTGAACTACAAGAAGCTTAGGGAGGATGATAATGACCTAAATGTTAATCCAATGAGACAAGCACACCTATGTATGCACAATATTGGTTAAAAACTCTAATTGGACTAGAATAAGCATAGGGATGACGCAAATGACATAAACGTTAATCCACACTGACACAAACACACCTATTGGATCCACAACATTGGTTCAAAACCTTGATCGGACAAGAATAAGCCTCAGGAGGATGAAAATAACCTAAATGTTATTCCAATAACACAAATGAACTTCTTGGATGTACAAGATTGGTTAAAAACCCTAAATGGACTAGAATAAGCGTAGGGAGGATAAAAATGACCAAAATTTCAATCCAATGACACAAACACACCTATTGGATTCACAAGTTTGGTTAAAAACCCTAATTGGGCAACAATAAGCATAGTGGAGACGAAAATTACTTAAATGTGACTCCAATTACACAAACACACCTATTGGATACACAAGATTGGTTAAAAACCCTTATAGGACTAGAATAATCCTTGGGAGAAATAAATGACCTAAATGTTAAACCGTTGACACAAATGACCTAACTGTTAATCCAATGACACAAACACACCTATTTGATGCACAAGATTGGTTAAAAATCATAATTGAACTAGAATAAGCCTATGGAAGACGAAAATGACCTAAATGATAATCTAATGACACAAAACACCTATTGCATACACAAGATTGGTTAAAAACCATAATTTGACTAGAATATGCCTAAGGAGTACGAATATAACTTAAATGTTAAACTAATGACACAACCAGATATATTGGATGCTCAAGATTGGTTAAAAACCCTAATTGGACAAGAATAAGCCTAGGGAGAACTAAAATACCTAAATGTTAATCCAATCACACAAACACACCTATTGGATGCACAAGATTGGTTAAAACCCCAAATTGGACTACAATAAGCATAGGGAGGACGAAAATGACCTAATTATTATTCCAATGACACAAACAGACCTATTGGATGCACAAGATTTGTTAAAAACCCTAATTAGTCTAGAATAAGCCTAGTGAGGACGAAAATGACCAAAATGCTAATCCATTGACACAAATTAATCAATTGCATGCACAAGAGTGGTTAAAATCCCTTTATTGACAAGAATAATCCTATAGGGAGGACGAAAATGACCTAAATGTTTTTCAAATGACACAAATACAAGTATTGGATGGACTATATTGGGTAAAAACCCTAATTGGACTGGAATAAGCCTACGAAAGACCAAAATGACCTAAATGTTCATCCAATGAAAATCTAATTGTTATGGTCAATCTAAAGGCAAACACACCTACATATGCACAAGATTGGTTATAAATCTTAATTGGACTAGAATAATCATAGGGATGACGTAAATGACTTAAACGTTAATCCAATGAAACAAACACACCTATTGGATGCAAAACATTGGTTTAAAACCCTAATTAGACAAGAATAAGCCTAGGGAGGACGAAAATAACCTAAATGATATTCCAATAACACAAATGAACTTCTTGTATGTACAAGATTGGTTAAAAACCCTTAAAGAACTAGAATAAGCATAGGGAGGACAAAAATGACCTAAATTTCAATCCAATAACACAAACACACCTATTGGATGCACAAGATTGCTTAAAACCTTAGTTGAACAAGAATCAACCTAGGGAGGACAACAATTACCCAAATGAATATCCCAATGCCACAAACAAACTATTTGAAGCAAAAGATTGGTTAAAAACCCTAAACCCTAAACCCTAACTGAAAATGACCTAAATATTATTCCAAAGACACAACAACAGCTATTGGATGCATAAGATTGGTCAAAATTCCCAATTGGACTAGGATAAGCCAAGGGAGGAAGAAAATGACCTAAATGTTAATCAAATGACACAAACACACCTATCGGATGCACAAGATTGCTTAAAACCCTAATTGAACTAGAATTGGCCTAGGGAGGACAAAAATGACCTAAATGATATCTTAATGCACAAGATTGGTTAAAAACTCAAAATGAACTAGAATACGCCTAGGGAGGATGAAAATGACCTTAATAATAATTCATTGACACAAATGAACTTGTTGGATGCACGTGATTGCTTAAAAAACCTAATTGGACTTGAATAAGCCTAGGGACGACGAAAATGACCTAAATGTTTATCCAATGACACAAATACACTTATTGAATGCACAAGATTAGTTAAAAACACTAATTTGACTAGAATAAGCCAAGGGTGGACGAAAATGACCTAAATAATTATCCATTGACAAAATGATCTTATTAGATATACAACATTGGTTAAAAACCCTAAATGAACAAGAAAAAGTCTAGGCAGGACGAAAATGTCCTAAATTTTCATCCAATGACAAAACACATGTATTGGATGCAAATGATTGGTTAAAAACCCTAATTGGACTAGAATAAGCCTATGGAGGACCAAAATGGCCTAAATGTTAATCCAATGACACAAACACACCTATTGGAGGACAATAATAACTTTAATGTTAATCCAATGACACAAATAAATTTATTGGTTGAACAAGATTGGTAAAAAAAACCCTAATTGGACTAGAATAACCCTATGGAGAACGAGAATGATTAAAATATTAATCCAATGACTCAAACACACCCATTAAATGTACAAGAATGGTTTAAAACCCTAACTCGCTTAGAATAAGCATAGGGAAGACGAATGTGACCTAAATGTTATTCCAATGACACAAACACATCTATTGGATGCACGAGATTTGTTAAAAATCCTAATTCGACTAGGATAAGCCTAGCGAGGACGAAAATGACCTAAATGTTAATCCAATGACACAAACAAACCTATTGGATGCACAAGATTGGTTAAAAACCCTAATTAGAATAGAATAAGCCTAGGGAGGACAAAAATGACCTAAATGTTAATCAAATGACACAAACACACCTATTGGATGCACAAGATTGGTTGAAAACCCTAATTGGACTAGAATACGCCTAGGGAGGAAGAAAATGACCTTAATAATAATTCATTGACACAAATGAACTTGTTGGAAGCATATGATTGCTTAAAAATCCTAATTGGACTAGAATAAGCATAGGGAGGAAGAAAATAACCAAAATGTTTATCCAATGACACAAATACACATATTGAATGCACAAGATTAGTTAAAAACACTAATTTGACTAGAATAAGCCTAGGGTGGATGAAAATGACCTAAATAATTGTCCATTGACACAAAAGAACTTATTAGATATACAAGATTGGTTAAAAACCCTAAATGGACAAGAATAAGTCTAAGCAGGACGAAAATGTTCTAAATGTTGATCCAATGACAAAATTGATGTATTGGATGCAAAAGATTGGTTATAAACCCTAATTGGACTAGAATAAGCATAAAATGGACCAAAATGACCTAAACGTTAATCCAATGACACAAACACACCAAAACGAGAATGACCTAAATATTAATCCAATGACTAAAATAACCTATTGGATGCACAAAAATGGTGAAAAACCCTAATTGGCCTAAAATATGCATAGGGAAGACGAATATGACCTAAATGTTATTCCAATGACACAAACACACCAATTGGATGCACAAGATTGGTTAAAAATCCTAATTGGACTAGGACAAGCCTAGGGAGGACCAAAATGACCTAAATATTAATCCAATGACACTAACACACCTATTGGATGCACAAGATTTGTTAAAAACCCTAATTGAACAACAATAAGCCTAGGCAGGACGAAAATGCACAATATGTTAATCCATCAACACAAATGAATTAATTTGATGCACAAGATTGGTTAAAAACCCTAGTTGGACTAGAATAAGCATAAGAAGGACGAAAGTGACCTAAATGTTATTCCAATGCTACAAACACTCCTGTTGGATACACAAGATTGGCTAAAAATCCTAATTGGTCTTGGATAAGCCTAGCAAGGCCGAAAATTACCTAAATGTTAATCCAAAGACACAAACAGACCTATTGGATGCACAAGATTGGTTAAAAACCATAATTGGAATAGAATAAGCCTAGGGAGAACGAAAATGACCTAAATGTTATTCCAATGACACAAACACGCCTATTAGATGCACAAGAATGGTTAAACACCCTAATTGAACAAGAATAAGCTTAGGGAGGGCGAAAATGCACTATATGTTAATCCATTAACACAAATAAATTAATTTGATGCACAAGATTGGTTAAAAACCCTAGTTGGACTTGAATAAGCCAAGAGCTCAAAAATGGTCTAAATGTTAATCCAATGACACAAACACACCTATTGGATACACAAGATTGGTTAAAAATCCTAATTGGTCTAGAATAAGCCTAGCGAAGCCGAAAATGACTGAAATGTTAATTGTCAGACTCTTAATTTTAAATTCGAATTTATGTATTTTGGGGAATTTTGTATTGAATTTCTGAGGCTTTTTAGCCAATTTTATGGCATTTTGTGAGTTAAATGCCAAAAATATCTTTTTAGAGACCCGATTAAAATTATTCGTTGATGAATAAATTTATTTAATTACGGTGTATCTTTTGTCGAAGAAAAAAATTTCTGAGATGCAACATTTTTCAGAAAAATTCATCTGCCCATCGAATTACGGCGAGAGTAGATATTTTTCTGAAAAAATGGTTTGTAATGTGATGTGAGGTGACAGGCGAAATGATGATTTTTATAAAAATATCTAGATATTTGTAAATATATAGAAATTTATTTAGATATTTATTATTATTATTATTATTATAATATTATTATTATTATTTTAATATATTATATATATATATATATATGAAAGAAAGGAAGAAAGAGAAATATGAAAGGAAAAAGAAAGCTGAAGCTTCTCACCTGTGCCTTGCTTTCCTTCTCTGTTTCCAAATTCATTTATTTTCAAAACCCACAAACACAAAAACCTTCACTTTTCCCCTAGATCTAAACTTCGTTTGTAGAAGTGACAGAAGAGAAAGTTGCTCATTGTCACGCTGCGGTGCTAGGGAGCTAGTTTTCGACGTGACATCACAAACTTAAATTTTACAGGAATTAATTACGGTACCGTAATCGCGTGTTAGAGCTATCGTTATGGTAAGGGCTCCTTCCAAACTTTTAGTTTGTATTTAGGGCATTATTTGTGATTTTGTGGAAAAGAAATTTGATGTATTTGATGTGTGATTTTGTGAAAAATTAATTTAATGTGATTATGTGTAATTTAACGGGATTTAAATTGGAGGTGTTGTTTGTGGTGATTTCAGTTTGGTGTGATTTATATGTTCATAATTATTATTATGAATTTTTGAGATGTGATTTATTTGTGGATTTTGTAGAAAATGAATTGATGAAATTTGGTGGTTTATGTGTAAAAATGTGGAGTTTTGAAATTGGGTGAGTTATGTTTGAATTGTTGAAATTTAATTGAGGTGTTATATGTGTTGTGGAATTGGATTGATTGTTGTCGATGTGAATTGACTATAATTAAATTTGATAAGTTTGAGTTACGTAATGAGTTATTTTCAAATAAATGAGTTTGAACTGAAATTTTACAAAAAAATTAACGTTGTTAAAGTTGTAAAGAAGTTCAAATTTTAACTAAGTTAAAGAGTTTGAGCAAAAAGATAGATTGAAATTAAAAATGGTTAGAGTTCAAAATGTTACTCTTTTAATTTCTCTTTGATTGAGTTTAAAAAGAAAAAAAGTTTAGAGTATTATATTAAATAAAAAAATTTGGTGCTTTAATAGTCGAGTGTGCGTATGGGAAATTTTGACGATATATGTTTTATTTAGTTTTAAGTAAATAATATAGATTATTTGGTTTTAAAACTTTGGTGTGTGAGAAAGATTTAATTTTAAAATTTTGTTGTGTTTGGATTAGTTTTATTGTGATCAAGTTGTTATAAATATTCATGTTTATGTAGTTAGCTCCTTGAGTCTCGAAAAGGAATCGAGACCGTTGGCACCGAGTTAGCGGTGGGGAGAACTCTGATATATTAATGTTGTTGTGGTGATTTATGGTTGAAAATTTTAGAGATTGAATAGGGTGATTAATGTTTGGATGGTGATTTATGTTAGGTGAAATTGATGTGTTCATAATTAATATTACGAATTTTTGAGATGAAATTTATGTGTGATTTGGTGGAAAATAAATTTAATTCAATTTAGGTGTGAATGGAATTTGGAGATGTGATTTATGTGTGGTTGTGGAAATCTTAATTAGTATGAATAAATATGTTTGAGTATGCTCTGTGTTGTGTTTGAAAAATCATTAGTGTTGAATGAGTATTAAAAATGGGGAATCTTTTAATAGTTGCATTTACTTAATGATTGTGGTGAAAAGAGTCAGAGTATGCTCATGCATTTCATAGTACATGGTGACCGCGATGGGGCCATGGTGATAGTGGTGACCGTGATGGGCCACGTGATGATGCCATGTGAATTGTTGGTTCATCTTATCCTTGCGGGGATTGTCGCGTCGTGCTGATCTGTGAGAGATTGCACTCTAGAATGTGCTGATCTGTGAGCGATTGCACTCAAGAAAATTGAGTTGGTCTGTGAGCGACTGCACTCTTGTATGTCGTGCTGGTCTGTGAGAGACTGCACGCTACTAAATCGTGCTGATTCGTGAGAGATTGCACCTCGGTAATTAGTACTGGTCTGTGAGAGGCTGTACAATTATGATTTACGCCCCTCGAGGAGGGTTTTGGTTTGGAATTCCGGAATGATGCATTTTGGCATATACGCATTGCATTAGGGTGCTTAGCACGTGAGTCATGTTTGTTATACTTTGATGATTGTATATACATATTCGGTTGTTGTTGTGATTTATCGTAATTGCTTTGAGGTGTGAAGTTGAGTTGATTAAGTTTTGATGTATTTATGTGTTCATACTTGATTTAATGAATATTCGATGTGTGATTGAGGTATGAAATTGTGGAGATTAATTTGGTGTTAATTATGTGTTCATAATTGATAATATAATGTTTGAAGTGTTGATTGATTCCGAGCCATTTTAGAATTGAAAATCTGCATTTTCTCAATTGTATTCGGCTACGACAATGTAGTTTGTCAAAACTTCATTTTTCAACGTTGTTTATGCATTTTTTGACATATGAAAACCGTTTCGAGGAGTATGCTAAGACGAAAGGTTCTTTTGAGCATTTGAAAATATAAGAATTTTGCTATGTGATATTTGTTAATTTCGGTTGGTGACCTTTACAATTATTGTGCAAATCTGGGCTTTGCCCTCAAATGAGATCTAGGATCTTCCCACCAGTTAGTATCTTGTAGATAGGGAGGTAGTTGGACACACCTGACTGGAGCTGTGTCAGGAGGATCTTGCGGGGCACGTGGAGATCACCCAGGTCGTATAGTTTTGTGGAATGATCAGATTAGGTTGACGTATAGGGACTAGAAGTCTTTCTTTTGAGAAGTGTTTATTTTAATTTAGAAGATTGTACCTATACCAATATTGTCAGCTTGACATTTTATTTTCGATGGGTTCCATGTACCACTTGTGATGTGTAAATACTTTGGATTCGTATTTCAAAAACTATTCCACAGCTAGTAAATTATGTTGACTTATTTGACGTTGTGTTATGACTTAAATATTTATCCAAAGGTATTTCCTTATCCAAAAGTATTTATTTGTTTGTTTCTTTGTTTTATTTCTTTGTTAAAAAAAATACACTCGCACTGTTAAAAATCGGGGTGTTACATTAATCCAATGACACAAATAACCTATTGGTGCACAAGATTGGTTAAAAACCATAATTGGACTAGGAAAATGCTATGGAAGACGAAAATGACCTAAATGTTAATCCTATGACACAAACACATCTATTGGATGTATAAGATTGGTTAAAAACTCTAACTAAACAAGAATAAGCCTTGGGAGGACGAAAATGACCTAAATGTTTTTCCATTAACACAAATGAATTAATTTGATGCACAAGATTGGTTAAAAATCCTAGTTGGACTAAAATAAGCCTAGGGAGCTAAAAAAATGACCTAAATGTTAATCCAATGACACAAACACATTTATTGGACGCCAAGATTGGTTAAAAACCCTGATTGGACTAGAATAAGCATTGGGAGGACAAAAATGACCTAATTAGAATTCCAATGACACAAACACATCTATTGGATGCACAAGATTGGTTAAAAACACTAATTAGACTAGGATAAGCCTAGCGAGGATGAAAATGACCTAAATGTTAATGCAATGACCTAAACACGCCTATTGGATGCACAAGATTGGTTAAAAATCCCAATTGGACTAAGATAAGCCATAGGAGGACGAAAATGACCTAAATGTTTATGAAATGACACAAATACACCTATTTGATGCTTAAGATTGCTTAAAAATCCTAATTGGACTATAATGAGCCTTAAGATGACAAAAATGACCTAAATAATAATTCATTGACACAAATGAACTAATTGATGCACATGATTCCTTAAAATCCTAATTGGACTAGAATAAGCCTCGAGAGGACGAAAGTGACCTAAATTTTCATCCAATGAGAAAAACACACTTATTGGATGCACAAGATTGGCTAAAAACCCTAATTTGACTAGAATAAGCCTAAGAAGGACGAAAATGACCTACATAATTATCCATCAACACAAATGAACTTATTGGATGTACAAGATTGGTTAAAAACCCTAAATGGACAAGAATAAGCCTAGGCAGGACGAAAATATCCTAATTTTCATCCAATCACACAAACACACGTATTGGATGCACAAGATTGGTTAAAAACCCTAATTGAACTAGAATAAGCCTAAGGAGGACGAAAATGACCAAATGATAATCCAATGACACAAATACACCTATTCGATCCGCAAGATTTCTTAAAAACACTTATTGGACTATAATAAGTGCATGGAGGACGAAAATGACCTAAATGTTAATGCATTGACACAAATGAATTAATTGGATGCACAATATTGGTTAAAAACCCTAAATGGACAAAAATAAGCACAAGGATGTTGAAAATGACCTAAATGTTCATCCGAAGACACAATCACATGTATTCGATGTACAAGTAAAGTTAAAAACTCTAGTTGGACATGAATAAGCCTATGGAGGTCGGCAATGGCCTAAATATTAATCCAATGACAAAATCACACCTATTTGATGCACAAGATTGGTTAAAAATCTTAATTAGACTAGAATAAGGCTGGGGAGGACGAAAATGACCTTAAGGTCAATCTAATGAATAACACAACAATATATGTAGAAGAGTGGTTAAAAACATTAATTGGATTATAAATAAGCATAGGGATAACGCAAATGACCTAAACGTTAATCCAATGACACAAACACACCTATTGGATGCACAACATTGGTTTAAAACCCTGATTGGACAAGAATAAGCCTAGGGAGGACGAAAATAACCTAAATGTTATTCCAATAACACAAATGAACTTATTAGATGCACAAGATTGGTTAAAAATCTAAATGGACTAGAATAAGTGTTCGGAGGATGAAAATGACTTAAATTTCAATCGAATGACACAAACACAACTATTGAATTCACAAGATTGGTTAAAAATCCTAATTTGACTAGAATAAGCATAGGGAGGACGAAAATTACCTTAATGTTAATCCAACGACACTTAATAGATGCAAGAGATTTGTTAAAAACCCCATTTGGACTTGAATAAGCCTAGGGAGCACGAAAATGACCTAAATTTTATCCAATTACACAAACACACCTATTGGATGCACAAGATTGGTTAGAAATCCTAATTGAACTAGAATAAGCCTAGGGAGGACGAAAATGACCTGAATGTTAATCCAATGACACAAACACATCTATTTGATAAACATGGTAGGTTAAAAATCCTAATTGGACTCGAATAAGCCTAGGGTGGACGAAAATGATCTAAATGTTAGTCCAGTGACACAAACACACCTATTTGATGCACAATATTGGATAAAAACTCTAATTCGACTAGAATAAGCCTAGGAAGGAAGAAAATGAACTGGATGTTATTTTATTGATAGAAATGAACTTATTGGATGCCCAAGATTGGTTCAAAACCGTAAATAGAAAAGAGTAAGCCTAAGGAGGACGAAAATGACCTAAATGTTCATCCAATGACACAAATACATGTATTGGATGCACAAGATTGGTCAAAAACCCTAATTGGATTGGAATAAGCCTAGGGTAGATGAAAATGACCTAAATGTTCTTCCAATGATACAAACACACCTATAGGATGCATTAGATTGGTTTAAAACCCTAATTGAAATAAAATTAGCCTAAGGAAGATAAAAATTACATAAATGATAATCCAATGACACAAACACACCTATTGGATGCACAAGATTGGTTAAAAACCCTAATTGGAATAGAATAATCCTAGGGAGGATGCAAATGACCTAAATGTTAATCCAACGACACAGACTTACCTATTCATATTACACGACTAGTAAAAAACCCTAATTGGACTAAAATAAGCCTCGGGAGGACGAAAATGACCTAAAAGTTAATCCAATAACACAAACACACCTACTTGATGCTCAAGATTCGTTTATAACCCTAAATCGCCAAAAATAAGCATATGGAGGACGAAAATGACCCAAATGTTATTCCAATGACACAAACACACCTATTGGATGCACAAAATTGGTTAAAACTGCTAATTAGACTAGACTAAGCCTAGGGAGGACGACAATGACCTAAATGTTAATCCAATGACACAAACACAACTATTGGATGCACAAGATTGGTTAAAAACCGTAATTGGACTAGAATAAAGCTAGGGAGGACAAAAAAGACCTAAATTTTATTCCATTTGCACAAAAAATTAATTAGATGCACAAGTTTGGTTAAAACCTCTAAATGGACTAAAATAAGCATAGGGAGGACGATAATGACATAAATGTTCATTCAATGACACCAACACATGTATTGGATGCACAAGATTCGTTAAAAACCCTTTTTGGACTAGAGTAAGCATAGGATGGACGAATATAAACTAAATGTTAATCCAATTAATCAAACACACCTATTCGATGCACAAGATTGGTTAAAAACCCTAATTAGACTATAATAAGGCTAGAGAGGACGAAAATGACTTAAATGTTAATCTATTCACACAAATGAACTTAATGGATGCACAAGATTGATAAAAACCATAAATGGACAAAAATAAGTCTAGGAAGGAAGAAAATTACCTAAATGTTTATCCATTCACACAAATGAATTAATTGGATTAACACAATTGGTTAAAAACCCTAAATGGACAACAAAAAGCTTAGGGACGACGAAAACGACCAAAATGTTCTTCCAATGACACAAACACATGTATTGGATACACAAGATTGGTTAAAAACCCTAATAGGACTAGGATAAGCCTAGAGAGGACGATTCTGACCTAAATGTTAATCCAATGACACCAACACACCTTTTTGATGCACAAGATTGGCTAAAAACACTAATTGAACTAGAAGAAGCCTACGGAGGAAAAAATAACCTAAATGATTACATAATGACACAAACACACCTATTGGATGAACAAGATTGGTTAAAACCCCTAATTGGATTAGAATAAACCTAGGAAGGACGAAAATTACCTAAATGTTAATCCAATGACACAAACACGATGCACAAGAATGGTTAAAAATGGTAATTGGACTAGAATAAGGCTAGGGATGATGAAACATACCTAAATTTTAATACATTGACACAAATGAATTAATTAGAGGCACAAGATTGGTTAAAACCCTTAAATGGACTAAAGTATGCCTAGGGAGGACAAAAATGACCTAAATGTTCATCCAATGACACAAACACATATATTGGACGCACAAGATTGGTTAAAAACCCTTATTCGACTAGAATAAGCCTATGTAGGACGAAAATGCACATTATTGTTAATCCGACGACAAAAACACACCAATTTGATGCACAAGATTGGTTAAAACCCTAATTGAACTAGAATAAGCCTAGGGAAGACGAAAAATGGCCTAAATGATAATCCAATGACACAAACACACCTATTGGACACACAAGATTAGTTAAAAACCTTAATTGGACTAGAATAAGCATCAGGAGGACGGATATAACCTTAAAGTAAATCAAAAGACACAAACACGCCTATTAGATGCAAAAGATGGGTTAAAAACTATAAATGGATAAGAATAAGCCAAGGGAGGATGAAAATGACCTAAATGTTAATCCATTGACACAAATAAATTAATTGGATGCACAAGATTGGTTAAAAACCCTTAATGGACAAGAAAAATCTTACGGAAGACAAAATGACCTAAATATTCATTCAATGACACAAACACATGTATTGGATGCACAAGATTGGTTAAACACCCTAATTGGACTAGAATAAGCCTAGGGAAGACGAATCTGACCTAAATGTTGACATAAACAAAACTATTTGATGCACAAGGTTGGTTAAAAACACTAATTGAACTAGAAGAAGCCTAGGGAGGACAAAAATTGTAAGACATATGCCTCCTTGACTATGATTTTGATATAACTTCCAAACATACAATGTATATGCATTGTCTGTTTAATCTAATAGTTTGAGTTGAGATACATTTCTGGAAATCAATGAAGCAAAGATTGATCATATCATAAGGCTTGAAGATTATGTGAAAGAATCAAACACTACACTTGGATAAATCTTGGATCTCAGGCAATCAAGCAAAGATTGATCATATCATACAAAGCATGAAGATCATCTCTAAATATGTCTATTGGTCATAGTGTTTATTAGTTAGATTCATCATTATGATTTCACACATCTAATATTTTCCAATTAAAACTGAAATCATAAAATAAGTGTGTTAATCAATCAATTGGTAAATCAATTTATCAATCGATTTTCTGACTCATAGAACAAAGGTTTAACTGAGTTAATCGATTAGCAAATTGATTACTTAAAAGTTTTTATCAGACATGTGTTCTGTGATTAAAAGAAATCAATTGAACAATCAATTGGTAAATCGATTTTCTGATTCACAGAGCAAAGGTTTTACTGAGTTAATCGATTGGCAAACCGATTACTAAAATGTTATTCATCAGACCTGTGTTCGGTGATTAGAGAAATCGATTGGACAATTGATTGATATACTTTTCTTAAAGTTGCAAGCTTTGCACTAATCAATTAGTTAATCGATTGCATGAATGAATTAGTTAATCATTTATCAGAAACATATTAAATAAATCGATTGGCACATTGATTTTAACTAAATATCTGAGTTACTGGGACAAGCCAGTCGATTGGCAAATCGATTGGAGTAAATGTCTGAGTTACAGGGACAAGCCAGTCGATTGGCAAATCGATTGGAGTAAATGTCTGAGTTACTGGGACAAGCCAGTCGATTGGCAAATCGATTGGAGTAAATGTCCGATTGTTTGATCTCACATTTTGAACAAAACAATTATAATCAATTATTCAATCGATTCTGATACGTACTAAGTATCAGTTTATGATAGATGCAATAAAAGAATCGATTAGCAAATCGATTAGTTCATCTATTTCAATATTCAAGAAAAACAAGAAACGCGATAATCGATTGGGAAATCGATTAATATGGTAATACACATTAATAAAATCGATTGGGAAATCGATTTGTCTGAAGTTTTTCTGAAACTATATAAACTGAATCAATCACAATTTTTACAACATAACAGAAACACAGAAAAGAACTGAAAGATTTTCATTGGCTTTTCGAAATATACACTTTGAGAAAAATTGTTGTAACTCACAAACATTATTGGCAAATACTTAGTGTGAGAATTCATTGTGATTGAATCAAGTGTTCTTAGTTCTTTTTGAAAGAACCATCTTTATAAAAGAAAGTTTGTGGAAATCCAGTATTGTGAAACTGGTGGTCATCTTTTAGGATGCGTGTGATCATCTACAAGAGATGTCAATCTGATCTTGCTAGAGCTTAGTGATTAGTTCTTAAGGATAGATTGGTTGTTGTTGTAGATTGATGTTGAGTTAGATGTATAGGCATTGAAGTGCTGGAAAGTCTGTAAACATACTCAAATCATTTCTAGTAAAGGCTGAAATCTGTGAGTGATTTCAGGACTGGATGTAGACTATCGAATCGATAGTCGAACTAGTATAAAAATCCCTGGTGCACACTTTTCTATCTCTATACTCTTTATCTTGATAATGCATGTGTTCTTGAATGTATGTTTTGAATAAGTTCTGAATCTATTACTGTTAAAATTGGAATTAATATTAAACAAGTTGGTTTTAATATTAAGTTCATCACTTAGGAAGGAGTTGGATAATCTTGTTAATAATATTGTGTATAACTTCCTAAGGATAGAGGCCATTCCACCAACAATTGGCATCAAGAGCCTAATCTTTTAGACTAATTCTCAAAAAGAAAATGACCTATATTGAATTCTTGGGCGAAGATGCCTCTTTAGCTAGACCCCCTGCCTTTAATGGGTCTGCTTATATGTAGTGGAAAGAAAAATGCTTATCTTTCTAGAGGCAAGTGGTCTTGACATATTAGATGCAGTAGAAAATGGTCCTTATGTGCCTAGGCTTGCTGGTACTGGTGAATCATTAATCTTGAAACCAAGATCTGATTGTTCTGATGATGATAAGAAAAAAGTTGGTTATAATGGAAAAGTCAAAAATATAATAACTTCTGCTTTGAGTGCTGATGAGTTTTTCAGGGTATCAAATTGCAAAACTGCCAAAGAAATGTGGGATAAACTCCAAGAAACTCATGAAGGCATGATAGCGTTTCAGCAAGTGTACTGAATCGTTGCAAGTAATAATAAAACGGTAGTACCGAGTGTCGAACTCAAGGATTGCGTTTTACTATTGAATTATATTTAATTACTAAAATTGAACAAAAAGGTTCCCAAGTTGATTGAAATAATGTTTGAAATTAACAACAATAATAAAATTGATCTTTTATAATGAGAAAAATATCAGGGATGAGTTTCACTTCAAATCCAACCTTGGTGTCTAATTTGATCCTAGTTACTGAATTCCTTTATTGAATTATTACCGAATTCTCTTTATTATTCTTGCCCTAATGTCTTAGTGACAGAACCTTTAATTCTAAAGTAACCCCTAATTCCTTATTAGATTTAAGATTAGAATTAAGCATTACCATATAGAAATTCTCTTGTAAATTATTGCTTTGCAACTAATTTAATTGGTTTCATGACCTGTATCTATCCCTAGACTACAAATTCATGAATTTCTCATCTCAAGCATTCGTAAAGTCCACTTCCGTTTCAAAATACAAATTGTAGAACATTTTAATGTTGATCAAGCAATAAAAAGCATTAAGCACAGAGATGAGAAAAATAATTCAATAAACTCATTCATAAAACTAGAAATCAAATCAGAAAAATAAGGATTTCATCTGGTTACAGTCATCCCTAACAAATAGGGTTTAGTTACTCATGACAGACATACAAAAGATAGGGATTAAAGAAGAATTACAAGAATGATTCATGGATGATTCTTGATAAAACTGCTTCAATGGCGTTAGAAACGGTCGTCTTTGAGTTTCTATGCTAGGGCACAAGTCTCCCAACTTCCCAAGAGTCAAAAAGATCCATAAAACAGTAAAAAAAATAGCGTTTTTATGATTGCTGATGCGCGTCACGCGCTCCAGGCGCGCTCCAGGCGCGCGTTGGCAGAGCTAAATCCTGTGAAATGCGCTCCAGGCGCGCTCCAGGCGCGCAGCATCTGCTGTCTGACGTGTTTTGCATTTTTCTTGGCTTTCGCGTCTGAATTTGGTCCCGGTGTCTTCATGAAAGTTGTAGATATGGATCTTAGCTTTCATCAGCAATTGGATTGAGACCCATTGGACATCTAGAACTCCAGATATGGCTGAAATACTCCATATAAGTCATGTTGATTTCTCACCAAAATTCAGCACTGCACTAAAACAAAGTAACAACGCAAAACTACGAAAAATCTCTACTTAATTAAGCAAATAAGAACAAAAACATTTCATTAAATCAAATAACTAAAATCAACAAAATATATTAAATAACTCATTAAATTAACTAATGATTAAAGATAAATAAGACTAAAATCAATAAAAATTATGCATATGATGAAGAGTCATCACAACCCCAAACTTAATCTATTGTTTGTCCCCAAGCAACAATTAATTTCATATTTGGTGCAATTAAAAGAAAAATTAAACTCAATTTCTCAATTTAAATCAAACCCAATTCTCAAAGTTTCAGCTAGTACAAAACATCCATCATACTCTATGGTTGCTTACAAAAATAACGAGGTTTGTACACCTTGGCATTCATTTATCAAATTCAGCTCTCTCTCCACACAATCTCACTAAAATTTCTCTCAAGTGTTTAGAAGGGTTATGAATTTATCACTCAAATCCTAGAGCATGCATCACGCTACCATAGGCTTGAAAAAATTCTAGTTAGCAATCACAATGCAGCAAATGCATACATTTTTGGAGGACTTTCGGGTTGTAATGGGGCTTAGGTAAGGGTAGGACATTTTGGGATAGTAGGCTTTACTACTTGGAGTTAGGCATATATTTCCAAATTATTCTACCATTTTTTTTCTTCACCTTTTCATTCTGGAGATTCTCAAACATTGACAAAAGAACCAAGAAGATATTATTTATCGTTTTTTTTTCTTCTTTTCTTCTTTTTCTTTTTTTTTTCTTTATTTTTTTGTTTTTGTGAGAATCACCACCCCAAACTTAAAAGGTTGCTATCCCATGAGCAACCCCAAACTTAGAATTTGATCAAGATAAGACAAAAATTTTCTACCTAACTCCAAGTAAGGTGATGTAATTGAAGTAGGGTTTTTGTTTTGTAATGTGGCTAGTAAC
Organism: Cicer bijugum; assembly: GCA_037974875.1. Lineage (NCBI taxonomy): Eukaryota > Viridiplantae > Streptophyta > Magnoliopsida > Fabales > Fabaceae > Cicer > Cicer bijugum. The sequence goes on along the minus strand of JBBPBT010000720.1, from coordinate 12,039,723 downwards.
CGAAATAAAGGGGCAAGGCTCAAAGTGGCTAGCAAAGGATAACATTTTCATAGGGTAGTTAGAAAGGCTCAAACGACCAAATAAAATTGCCTCAATGTATGCATAAATTACAAGTGATGCAAGTCAGAATTAGTGCAAGTTCTGAAGGGATAATACACGTCTAGATAATCACACAACAAAGAATTTAAGTGTTTAGGCTCAAAAGCTCACAACTAGGATAATAAGAAAGAGTATGAATCATCTAAATGATGCCAAACATGCCACTACAAAATTTATTTAGTATTTTTTTCTGTTTTTTAAATGCGAGTTAGACTTCAACAACCAAGCAGTAATCAACAATGTATGAATTAGTGAAACTTATCGAATTGAGCAATTATATGAGCAAAGAAATATAACTTAAATTTCAAAATGTCAAACATAAAACTTAAGATCAAATGCAAGTTGTTAATAATTCTTCATCATAGTGCACGTTTACACACAATTAGAAAGAAACAAATTCAAATAACAAAAATAAGATTGCAAAAATTAAAGTTACCTCTACCTGTGGGTTATCTCCCACAAAGCGCTTCTTTAAAGTCATTAGCTTGACGTCTCAACTATTGTCAAGGGGGCATGTATGACAGGAAGAACACATCATCCTTCTCACCAAGAGATACATATTTCAAGTGAGGAGGAAATTGCTTGAGTTCAATCAGTGGTGTCTTTTTCTCTGAGGGCTTGTCTTCATTCCCTTTCAACTCCTCCCATCTAGTAGGAAAATGGGGGGAGTAGGATGGTGCTGCTTCTAACATGGCCAAGACCTCTTCCACCTTTCGATATTCACATTCTTTAACAATGTCTTGGGGTAGGCATGACACTCTTTCTAATGGAAAACCGGATGCTTGATGCTTCATTTCTTCGTTGACTATCGCATCTAAGATCTCAATTCGATTGCACTCTTCTCTTTCTTTTGAATGTTCAATCTCTTTTAAAATGTTAAAAGTGACAGTTTCTTCATTTAATTTTAAGGTTAAGGTGCCATCTGCCACATCAATCATAGCTCGCCCTGTTGCTAAGAATGGTCTCCCCAAAATCAAAGGAATGTCATAGTCCTCATCCATGTCTAGTACCACGAAATCCACTGGAAAAATGAACTTATCCACTTTAACCAACACATCTTCCACCACTCCGTAGGGGTGTTTCATCGAGCGATCCGCTAACTGTAACATCAGTTGTGTGTCTTTGACTTTTCCAATGCCCAGTTTTTTGTATATTGAAAGGGGCATAAGACTTACACTAGCCCCAAGATCACACAAAGCCTTCCCAAAAGTTCTATTTCCAATAGCGCACGGGATTGAGAAACTTCCCGGATCATTGAGCTTCGGTGGCAGCTTCTTCTGTAGTATAGCACTACACTCTTCGGTAAGCACAACTGTTTCACCGCCGATTTTTCTTTTTTTCGTCAGCATCTCCTTCATGAACTTGGCATATGTTGGCATCTGTTCTAGTGCTTCTGCAAAAGGAATGTTAATATGTAATTTTTTAAATAGATCAAGAAACTTACCAAATTGTTTTTCAGTTTCATCCCTTCTTAATCTTTGAGGGAATGGAAGTCGAATTTCTGGTTTTGGCAGTGGTTCCCTTTTTTGTACCACATATTCTTGTGCCTTTTCAAAAGCGATGTGATCCTCAATTGATGTCGGTGTGGCCATTTCCTCTAGGTGGGTTAAAGTCAGAGTACTTCTACTCTGGTTGGCTTCAGGTGGAACTTGTTCACTCACCTTGCCACTCCTCGTGGTCACTGCATTAACATTGTTTCGTGGATTCGGAACTGTGTCACTAGGCAGATTTCCAGACGTTCTTTGTGCCATTTGTTGAGCAAGTTGACCCACTTGAGTCTCTAGATTCTTTATGGATGCAGAGTGATTTTTCTGGATGGCTATCGACTCTTCAATGAAAGAACTTGTGATTGTCGCGATTTTCTCTATAGCACTCTCCCAAGCAGCCTTTCTAGGTGGAAATTGGTTTGTTTGAGCTCCTTGTTGACCCTGAGATCCACCTTGCTGATCTCTCCAAGAAAAATTTGGATGATTTCTCCAACCAGGGTTGTACGTACTAGAGTAAGGGTTATTATGCCTGTTGTTATTACTCACAAAATTCACCTGTTCTAGTTCTTCTACCTCATTATCATCCAGTGCTACACAAACTCCAGTTTTGTGTGCTCCTCCACAAAGGTTACAATTAGTATGCTTTAGTAATTTGACAGAAGCCACTTGGGGTTGTATATTTAGCGTTGCCATCCCCTTCTTTATCTCAGCGGCAATAACATTTTTTATCTGTTCTGAGAGCAACATCCCTTGAGCCAACCCAACCTCATAAGCATTCAATTCCAGCATACCACTTTTTGATTTGCTTTCGCAGTTTTTTTTGTTTTTCTAGATCAAAGAAAAGTTCAGCTGAGGACTCGCCTCGTATACAAGGTTAGACAAAGTATGAGTAATGAACAGTTAAAGAAAGATAAATAATTAAGAAAAATAAAAGAGTTTTAAACAATAATTCTTTTTTTTCATTTAGAAATAAAATAATAGAGAAAATTTTATTGCAGAGCAAAAAATTTCAATTCAGTAAATAAATTAAATTCAATAGTGATATGGCAATCCCCGGCAACGGCGCCAAAAACTTGATAGCGTTTCAGCAAGTGTACTGAATCGTTGCAAGTAATAATAAAACGGTAGTACCGAGTGTCGAACTCAAGGATTGCGTTTTACTATTGAATTATATTTAATTACTAAAATTGAACAAAAAGGTTCCCAAGTTGATTGAAATAATGTTTGAAATTAACAACAATAATAAAATTGATCTTTTATAATGAGAAAAATATCAGGGATGAGTTTCACTTCAAATCCAACCTTGGTGTCTAATTTGATCCTAGTTACTGAATTCCTTTATTGAATTATTACCGAATTCTCTTTATTATTCTTGCCCTAATGTCTTAGTGACAGAACCTTTAATTCTAAAGTAACCCCTAATTCCTTAGTAGATTTAAGATTAGAATTAAGCATTACCGTATAGAAATTCTCTTGTAAATTATTGCTTTGCAACTAATTTAATTGGTTTCATGACCTGTATCTATCCCTAGACTACAAATTCATGAATTTCTCATCTCAAGCATTCGTAAAGTCCACTTCCGTTTCAAAATACAAATCGTAGAACATTTTAATGTTGATCAAGCAATAAAAAGCATTAAGCACAGAGATGAGAAAAATAATTCAATAAACTCATTCATAAAACTAGAAATCAAATCAGAAAAATAAGGGTTTCATCTGGTTACACTCATCCCTAACAAATAGGGTTTAGTTACTCATGACAGAGATACAAAAGATAGGGATTAAAGAAGAATTACAAGAATGATTCATGGATGATTCTTGATAAAACTGCTTCAATGGCGTTAGAAACGGTCGTCTTTGAGTTTCTATGCTAGGGCACAAGTCTCCCAACTTCCCAAGAGTCAAAAAGATCCATAAAACAGTAAAAAATAGCGTTTTTATGATTGCTGATGCGCGTCACGCGCTCCAGGCGCGCAGGGCGCGCTCCAGGCGCGCGTTGGCAAAGCTGAATCCTGTGAAATGCGCTCCAGGCGCGCTCCAGGCGCGCATCATCTGCTGTCTGACGTGTTTTGCATTTTTCTTGGCTTTCGCCTCTGAATTTGGTCCTGGTGTCTTCATGAAAGTTATAGATATGGATCTTAGCTTTCATTAGCAATTGGATTGAGTCCAATTGGACATCTAGAACTCCAGATATGGCTGAAATACTCCATATAGGTCATGTTGATTTCTCACCAAAATTCAGCACTGCACTAAAACAAAGTAACAACGCAAAACTACGAAAAATCTCTACTTAATTAAGCAAATAAGAACAAAAACATTTCATTAAATCAAATAACTAAAATCAACAAAATATATTAAATAACTCATTAAATTAACTAATGATTAAAGATAAATAAGACTAAAATCAATAAAAATTATGCATATGATGAAGAGTCATCAAGGCACAACTGATGTCAAGAGGGCCAGAACCAACACTCTGATGCATGAATATGAACTCTTCAATATGAAGAAGGATGAGTCAATCAATGACTTGCAGACAAGTTTCACACATGTCATTAACAATTTGAATGCTCTAGGGAAAGTAATTGGCAATGAGCAACAAATAAATAAAGTAATGAGATGCTTGACAAGAGAATGGCAACCTGAGGCCACTGCAACAGCTGAATCAAAGGATCTTGGAAGCATGACCATTGCCACCCTCTTTGGAAAAGAAAATGACTATCTCTGAAAGCTCAAGCTCATAAAGTATAATCTGAACCAGAAACATGTACTGATGATTCCGAAAGTGAAACTGATGAAGAACCTGAAATCGGAATGTTGGTCAGAAAGTTCAAGAAATTTCTGAAAAAGAAAGGAAACCAATCAAAGAAATCATCTAATTCAAGGACAAAAAGCTTCAGCAAGAATGAGACAAATGATAGTAACGCGATAACCTGCTATGAATGTGGAAAAACAGGCCACATTAAATCTGAATGTTTTCAACTACAAAATAGAAACAAGTTTGTGAAAGCTAAAGGCAAGGATCAACCACCTTCAAAAACTAAAAGAGCCTACATAGCTTGGAATGACAATGATGAAGAATCTTCTGCATCTTCAGAAGAAGAAGAAGCAAACTTGTGTCTAATGGCCAACACTCACTCATATTCAGATTCAGATAACGATGTAAGTACTACCTCTAATCCCTCTTATGAAGAATTGCATGATGCTTTCAATGAATTGCATAATGAACATATTAAGGTAGTCAAACAATTGATTTGCACTAAGAAAATGTTAGAAAAACAGTGCATGATGTATGAAGAAATCAAAAAAGATCATAAGTTACCTGAAGACAGGAATGAACTTTTGAAAAAGAAAGCACATGATAGACTCAATAGTGTTATTGAACTTGAAAGAAAGGTTGAATCACTACAATTTGATTTAACAAAATTTACTAGTGGTAGAAACAACTTGAATGTTCTTCTTAGCAACCAAAGGTATGCAAATGAAAAATCTGGAATTGGCTATAGACCAAATAGGAATACTCAAAAGAATCATAAATTTGTTAGATCAAAGCCAAGTCATGATGTTTTCATTAAACCAACTCAAAATACATCCTCTGCTTTTTCATGCCATTTTTGTTGCAAAAAGGGACATATATCTTTTAATTGTAAACTGAAAAAGCTTGCTAACAAGGGATGGAAACAAATTTGGAGAGTAAAGAAACCTGTGATTAAAACTAACCCTCAAGGACCCAATCTAAATTGGGTACCTAAAACCAAAGTCTGATTTCTGTTTTGCAGATATGCTTGACATCCAAAACGCACTCATGGTACCTAGATAGTGGATGTTCCAAGCATATGACTGGAGACAAATCAAAATTCTTGTCTCTGAATTTAAAAGATGGAGGATATATAAAGTATGGTGACAACAACAAAGGCAAAATACTTGGTGCTGGAGACATAGGGAGTGAATCAACAATGGTAATCAATGATGTTCTCTATGTAAAAGGTTTGAAACACAACTTGCTTAGCATTAGTCAGCTGTGCGATAAAGGCTACCAGATATATTTTACATCACATATTTGTACACTTGAGCACAAGGAAGATGATAGAATAAAATTGGTAGGTGAAAGGGTAAATAATATATACATGATTGATCTTGACTCTTTGCCTGCAAATAATGTTTGCTGTTTGTTATCTAAATCTGATGAAGATTGGTTGTGGCATAAGAGAATAGCTCACATACATATAAATCATCTTAACAAACTTGTTAGCAAACAACTAATGCTAGGTCTTCCAAACATAAAATTTACTAAGGATAAATTATGTGACTCTTATGAGAAAAGTAAATTGGTCAAGTCCTCTTTCCCACCAATAGACTTAGTACATACTAACAGAGTTCTACAATTAATTCACATGGATCTATTTGGTCCCTCTCAAGTAAAAAGTTTTGGAGGAAATCTTTATGGCTATGTTTTAGTTGATGATTACTCTGGATATACATGGACTTATTTTTTGACTCACAAAAGTGATGCTTTCTCAATCTTCAAAAAGTTTGCAAATCAAGTTCAAAATGAGACGAATCAGAAAATAGTTTCCATTAAGAGTGATCATGGTGGAGAATTTCAAAATGAATCTTTTGACGATTATTGTGATCAAAATGGAATTCACCACATTTACTCAGCCCCAAGAACTCCACAACAGAATGGAGTTGTAGAAAGGAAGAATAGATCTCTAGAAGAACTTTCTAGAACATTGCTTAATGACTCTAAGCTTCCAAAATACTTTTGGGCTGATGCAATAAACATAGCTACTCATGTGATAAATAGATTTCTAATTAGGCCTATACTTAGAAAAACACCCTATGAAATATACAAAGGTAGAAAACGAAACATTGCCTATTTTAGAGTCTTTGGATGCAAGTGTTTTATACTGAATAATGGAAAAGAGCATCTAGGGAAATTTGACTCTAAGGCAGATGAGGGAATTTTTCTAGGATAATCACAATCTAGTAAGGCATATAGGATCTACAATAAAGGAACTAAAACTATTGAGGAATCTGTTCATGTAAAATTTGATGAAATGCTTACTAAATACTTGAACAATACCCCTCTTATAGTTGGTGATTCTCTTGATGAAATTGTAGAATCAGATCCAAAAGAAGCAAATGAAACATTACCTCCAACTGGCATTGATTATATAGAACCTATATGGGTAGATGACTTACCTAAGGAATAGAAATTCAACAAAAACCATCCTATTGACAACATAATTGGAGAAATTTCTAAAGGGGTTGCTACTAGAAAATCCCTTAAACACTTCTGTAACTTCACAGCTTTTATTTCTGAAGTAGAATCTAAAAATATAAAAGAAGGTCTCTTGGACAATGATTGGATAATTGCCATGCAAGAAGAGCTTAATCAATTTGAGAGAAACAAAGTATGGATCTTAGTTCCTAAACTAGAAAACAAACATATTATTGGAACTAGATGGGTGTTTAGGAATAAGATGGATGAGAATGGAGTAATAACAAGAAATAAAGCTAGACTAGTTGCTAAAGGTTACAACCAGGAGGAGGGTATTGATTATGATGAAACTTTTGCGCCTGTAGCCAGATTAGAAGTAATTAGGATTTTGCGTGCTTATGCTTGTATCATGGATTTTAAATTGTATCAAATGGATGTAAAGAGTGCTTTTCTGAATGGAGATATCCAAGAGGAGGTTAATGTTAGTCAAACTCCAGGATTTGAGGATCCTACTTTTCCAAACCATGTGTATAAACTAACAAAAGCTCTCTATGGATTGAAACAAGCTCCAAGAGCTTGGTATGAAAAACTCAGCAATTTCCTCATACAACAAAATTTTTAAAGAGAAAATGTTGATAAAACACTCTTTATAAATAAAAAGGGAAAAGACATTCTGCTTGTCCAAATTTATGTTGATGACCTAATTTTTGGATCCACAAACAGTAAGCTTTGCAAAGAATTTGAAAATATGATGAAAGGAAGATTTGAAATGTCCATGATGGGAGAATTAACCTTCTTCTTAGGATTTCAAATCAATCAAAGCAAGAATGGTATTTTCCTAAGTCAAACCAAGTATTGTAATGATCTCTTAAAGAAGTTTGGCTTTGATAAATTTAAATCTATTGATACACCCATGAGTCAAGCTTGTCATTTGGATAAAGATGAAAAGGGAAAATCTGTAGATATGACCATGTTTAGAGGCATGATAGGATCTTTATTATATCTTATAGCTAGTAGACCTGACATTATGTTTAGTGTTTGCATGTGTGCAAGATATCAAGCTAATCCTAAGGAATCCCATCTAAGTGGAGTCAAAAGAATTTTTAAATATCTAATAGGAACCAAAAATCTAAGCTTATGGTATCCTAAGGGATCAACTTGCACTCTTGTTGGCTATTCTGATTCTGATTTTGCTGGTTGCAAATTAGATAGAAAAAGTACATCTGCTACTTGCCATCTATTAGGGAATTCACTTGTATCTTGGCATAGCAAAAAGCAAAATAGTGTTGCACTTTCAACATCTGAGGCTGAATATGTAGCTGCTGGTAGTTGTTGTGCACAAGTATTATGGATGAAACAACACCTTTCTGACTTTGGTGTTGATCTTGGAACTGTGCCTATAATGTGTGACAACACTAGTGCCATAAATATCACAAAGAATCCTCTTATGCACTCAAGAACAAAGCTTATAGAGATTAGACATCATTTCATTAGGGATCAATACCAAAATGGTAATATCATGCTTGAATATATTAATACTTCTGATCAATTAGCTGATATCTTTACCAAAGCTCTACCCAAACAAAGTTTCTTCTATATTAGAATGAATCTTGGTATAATAGATCAAAATGAAATATGATCTCTGTGAAAAATCGATTGAGACATCAATGTTTCCTCTAAACTAACTAACTTGCAATAGGTAAATCTCTTTGTACATCGATTATCCTGTGTCAAAATTTCAAATCAGCATTACAAAATCGAATTCATAATCGATTTATGCTACACATTGTCTCAATTGTCAAAATATAAAACACGATAATCGATTTCATAATCGATTTAGTGATCTGTGGTAGCAATAAATGTTGAAGTATACATCAAACCAATCGATTGGTGAATCGATTGAAGATTTGGAAAATTGTTTTAAAGAATCGATTTCATAATCGATTATTTCTCCTAGAAATCCAAAGATTTGAGAAATTTTCCAAACTCAAACCCGAGCATCGATTTGGTAATCGATTTTGTCAAATTATCAAACCTGCAAGCCAAATAAGTCGATTTGGAAGTCAATGCTGTTGTGAGAAGTTTTCCCGAACTGATGTGGAAATCGATTTGGACATCAATTTATCCATTGAACATTTACTTAAGGAAATCGATTAGGGAATCGATTTGCAATATGACTGTTGCAAAAAATACTAGCCGTTGGAGGCAACTATAACTGAAACCTTTCATTTCCCTCCAATAACGGTAACAAAATCGATTTGCCAATCGAAGTCTTGTATGCAATTGTGTAACTAAATTGATTTAGAAATCGACTTTGAACAGTACTACTTAAAACCCTAAATCGATTTCCCAACTCATTTTTCCTCAACTTCTAAAACTCCTCAAACTTCTCTGTGCTTTTTACACTTCTCAAACTATCTCCAAACTCGATTTCTCTGATTCCTTGAAACTTCTCAAACTTCCTAAATCTCTCAAATGGCAAGAGTGAAACAAACAAGTGAGAAATCACCATCCTCTTCTTCAATATCTAGTGGTCGAACACCTTCTCCTCCACCTACTTCCCCTCCTGCAAAAAGAGTGTCTATACCCACTCATAAGATTGTGGCAAAAGATAAAGGGAAAGCCATTGCCACTGATCAATGAAAAACCAAGAAGATGAAGGTTCATCAAACTGAAAAGCTGATGGGTGAGGCAATGAAGGAGCCAACCCAAAAGAAGAAGAAAACCACTTCTTCCCCTCAACCAAAGAAGCCTCAACCTTCCAATGGTAAACCTATTGAGGACTTTGCTCTTTCCCCTGCATTCCTAAAGAGGAAAATCCTTGAGGCAAGAACTCTGGATTTTTCCTACTTTGATGCAAACAGATTTACCTTTCAAAACCATCTAAGATTTCATGGATTGGTGGATTTCCTCTCCTGCCCTTTGGAAATCTTTCCAAGGCTGATTAGAGCCTTCTACTCTAACTTCACCCTCACAGACACTCTATTTGAGTCTGAAGTTAAAAGGAAGAAAATTTATATGTTCTTTAGGGTGTTCTCCAAGCTATCAGGACTACCCTTCTATGGAGAAGCTGCTGACGGCAGGACTGATCCTGATTCTATGATGATGCTTGGGAAACATCAGTAGACAGACACACATCCATTCAAGATCTGATGGTTGAAGGATTTGTTGAAAGAATATCTCTCCCAATCGGTCAGATGAAGGTCTAGCATAGGATGCTGATGTATGTGCTAACCCGGATGTTGGTACCTAGATCAGGGAACCATGCCGTAGTTTAGAAGCTGGACATTATTCTTCTTTGGGGCCTGTACAAGGAACTCAAGATGAGTTGGGCATGGATTGTGCAAATGAATATGTTGGAAACAGCACAAGGAAAGCAGATGCTCCCCTACCCTCAGCTAAATCACCAAGATTCTGAGACACTTCAAAATCTCGTTTGTCAATGAAGAATCAATAAAAACAACTCTGATTTTTGGTGAGTCAATTGTCAACCAAATGCAATTGAAAAGGATCAATGGTATTTGGACAAGGGCTCAATTAAATGTTGAACAAGTTGAGCCAGTTGAAAACCAATATGAGGTTTTAGCTAAGTTGCTGGAATTTATGGAGTCTTAGGCGGCTCACAATGCTAAAGTGGAAGCCTCCCTTAGGAAAATCCAAGCAACCCTCAACTCAATTGTTCAAGATGTAGATGCCATCCAAGACCATTTGGGTCTCAAGATGTCTTTTGAAGACATAGCTGACATTGGCACACAAGCAACTGAAGAAACAACCCCTATCAACCTTGATAGTTCTGAACCTCATGGTGAGGAGACACTTGCTGAGGCTAATACAGAAGTCTCTACCTCTCCCATTGGTGATAATGAGGAATAGCCCTAGATTAGTTGTTTAGGCTTTTGCTTTCTTTGTTGCTTTGTAATTGTTTTTGTTTTTTGTATATCTCTATTAATAGCTTTTGAATCATTATTCTCTCCTGTATTTACTTTTTGAATGTAATGACAAAGGGGGATAATTTGTATGAATTTAACTTGTGCTCTTATGTGCTCTGACTCTTATGTGCTATGATACCAAATTTGAATGAGTGCTCTTATGTGCTCTGATACCAAATTTGAATGAATTTGAATAACTTGTGCTTATGCTGCACTGATACAAAAATTTGAATGAATTTAACTTGTGAACTTGTGCTCTGATCTGATACAAAAAATTGATGAATTTAAATTGTGTTTATCATGTAGAAAATTGAATCTAAGATTTGAAACTGAAATGAATTATGAAGTCTATAATTCAGGGGGAGTTTTAATGTTGAAATGTAAACTCAAAGTTAAATTGTATGTTTGTCATTTAATCAAAAAGGGGGAGATTGTAAGACATATGCCTCCTTAACTATGATTTCGATATAACTTCCAAACATACAATGTATATGCATTTCAGGAAATCAATCAAGCAAAGATTGATCATATCATAAGGCTTGAAGATTATGTGAAAGAATCAAACACTACACTTGGACAAATCTTGGATCTCAAGAAATCAAGCAAAGATTGATCATATCATACAAATCTTGAAGATCATGTGTAAATTTGTCTATTGGTCATAATGTTTATTAGTTAGATTCATCATTATGATTTCACACATCTAATATTTGCCAATTAAAACTGAAATCATAAAATAAGTGTGTTAATCAATCAATTGGTAAATCAATTTATCAATCGATTTTCTGACTCATAGAACAAGGGTTTCACTGAGTTAATCGATTACTTAAAAGTTTTTATCAGACATGTGTTCTGTGATTAAAAGTAATCAATTGAACAATCAATTGGTAAATCGATTTTCTGATTCACAGAACAAAGCTTTTACTGAGTTAATTGATTGGCAAACCGATTACTAAAATCTTTTTAATCAAACCTGTGTTCTGTGATTAGAGAAATCGAATGGACAATCGATTGATATACTTTTTTTAAAGTTGCAAGCTTTGCACTAATCGATTAGTTAATCGATTTCATGAATGAATTAGTTAATCATTTATCAGAAACATATTACATAAATCGATTGGCACATCGATTTTAACTAAATATCTGAGTTACTGGGACAAGCCAGTCGATTGGCAAATCGATTGGAGTAAATGTCTGAGTTACAGGGAGAAATTAGCCCATTGCCAATTAATGAAAGTGAATCAATTGAGTAATCGACTGAGTAATCGATTGTTAATGAATCGAAAGTCGAACCAGTATAAAAATCCCTAGTGCACACTTTTCTATCTCTATACTCTTTATCTTGATAATGCATGTGTTCTTGAATGTTTGTTTTGAATAAGTTCTGAATCTATTACTGTTAAAATTGGAATTAATATTAAACAAGTTGGTTTTAATATAAAGTTCATCACTTAGGAAGGAATTGGATAATTTTCTTAATAATATTGTGTATAACTTCCTAAGGATAGAGGCCATTCCACCAACAAAATGACCTAAATGATAATCTAATGACAAAAACACTCGTATTGGATGCACAAGATTGGTTAAAACCCCTATTTGGATTAGAATAAGCCTAGGGAGGACGAGAATTACCTAAATGTTAATCCAATGACATAAACACAACTATTAGATGCACAAGATTGGTTTAAAACCGTAATTGGACTAGAATAAGGCTAGGGAGGACGAGAATTACCTAAATGTTAATCCAATGACACAAACATACCTAATTAATGCTAAAGATTGGTTAAAACCCTAATTGAACTAGAATAAGCCAAGGGAAGATGAAAATGACCTAAATAATAATCCAATGACACAAACACACCGATTGGATACACAAGATTGGTCGAAAACCGTAATTGGACTAGAATAAGCCTCGAAGGACGAATATAAACTAAATGTTAATTTAAAGACACAAACATGCCTATTGGATGCAAAAGATTGGTTAAAACCCCTATTTGACAAGAATATGCCTAGAGAGGATAAAATTGAACTAAATGTTAATCCATTGACACAAATGAATTAATTGGATGCACAAGATTGGTTAAAAACCCTAAGTGGACAAGAAAAAGCCTAGGGAAGACGAAAATGACCTAAATGTACATCCAATGACACAAACACATGTATTGGATGCACATGATAGGTTAAAAACCCTATTTGGGCTGGAATAAGCCTAGAGAGGACGAAAATGACCTAAATGTTAATCCTATGACACAAACACACCTATTTGATGTACAAGACTAGTTAAAAACCCTAATTGATTTATAAGAAGATTAGGGAAGACGAAAATTACCTAAATGATAGTCCAATGACACAAACACATCTATTGGATGAACAAGTTTGGTTAAAACCCCTAATTGGACTAGAATAAGCCTAAGGAGGATGAAAATTACCTAAATGTTAATCCAATGACACAAACACCACTATTGGATGCACAAGATTGATTAAAAACCATATTTGGACTAGAATAAGGCTAGGGAGAACCAAAAAGACCTAAATTTTAAGCCATTGACACAAATGGAGTAAAACAAGCCTAGGGATGACGATAATAACCTAAATGTTAATCCAAATACACAACCACAACTATTGGATTCACAAGACTGGTTAAAAACCCTAATTGGACTTGAATATGTGTAGGGTGGACGAAAATGACCTAAATGTTAATCCTATGACACAAGATGTGTAGGGTGGACGAAAATTATCTAAATGTTAATCCTATTAAACAAACACACCTATTTTTTGCACAAGATTGGTTAAAAACCTTAATTAGACTATAATAAGGCTAGGGAAGAGGAAAATGACTTAAATGTTAATCTCTTCACACAAATGAACTTATCGGATGCACAAGATTGGTTAAAAACCCTAAATGGACAAGAATAAGCCTAGGGAGGATGAAAATTACCTAAATGTTTATCCATTGACACAAATGAATTAATTGGATGAACAATATTGGTTAAAAACCCTAAATAGACCAGAAAAAGCTTAGGGATTATAAAAATGACCTAAATGTTTGTCCAATGACACAAACACATGTATTGGAAGCACAAGATTGGTTAAAAACCCTGATTGGACTAGAATAAGCCTAGGGAGGATGAATCTGACCTAAATGTTAATCGAATGACACAAACACACCTTTGATGCACAAGATTGGTTAAAAACACTAATTGAACTAAAAGAAGCCTAAGGAGGACGAAAATGACCTAAATGAAAATCCAATGACACAAACACACCTATTGGATGCACAATATTAGCTTGAACCGATAATTGGATTAGAATAAGCCTAGGGAGGACGAAAATTACCTAAATGTTAATCCAATGACACAAACACAACTATTGGATGCACAAGATTGGTAAAAACTCCTTATTGGACAAAAATAAGCCTATGGAGGACGAAAATGACCTAAATGTTCATCTGTTCACACAAATGAACTAATTGGATGCACAAGATTGGTTAAAAACCATAAATTGACAAGAATAAGGATAGGGAGGACGAAAATGACCTTAATGTTTATCCATTGATGCAAATGAATTAATTGGATGAACAAGATTGGTTAAAATCCAAAATGGACAAGAAAAAGCCTAGGGAAGACGAAAACGACCTAAATGTTCATCCAATGACACAAACACATATATTGGATGCACAAGATTGGTTAAAAACCCTAATTAGACTATAATAAGGCTAGGTAGGACGAATCTGACCTAAATGTTAATCCAATGACACAAACACACCTATTTGATACACAAGATTGGTTCAAAACACTAGTTGAACTAGAAGAAGCCTAAGGAGGACAAAAATAACCTAAATGATAATGCAATGACACAAACATACCTGTTGGATGCACAAGATTGGTTAAAACCCCTAATTGGACTAGAATAAGGATAGGGTGGACGAAAATTGCCTAAACATTAATCCAATGACAAAAAGACAACTATCGGATGCATAAGATTGGTTAAAAACCGTAATTGGACTAGAATAAGGCTAGGGTGGACGTAAAAGACCTAAATTTAAATCCATTGACAAAAATGAATTAATTAAAAACACAAGATTGGTTAAAACCACTATATGGACTAAAATAAGCCTAGGGAGAATGAAAATGACCTAAATGTTCGTCCAATGACACAAACACATATATTGGATGCACAAGATTGGTTAAAAACCCTAATTGGACTAGAATAAGCCTAGGTAGGACGAATCTGACCTAAATGTTAATCCAATGACACAAACACACCTATTTGAAAACACTAATTGAACTAGTAGAAGCCTAGGGAGGACAAAAATGACCTAAATTTTCATCACTTGACAAAACACATGTATTGGATGCAAAGGATTGGTTAAATACCCTAATTGGACTAGAATAAGCCTATGGAGGACCAAAATGACCTAAATGTTAATCCAATGACACAAACCCACCTATTGGAGGCACACGATTGGTTAAAAACCCTAATTGAACTAGAATAATCCTAGGGAGTATGAAAATACCGTAAATGATCATCCAATGACACAAACACTTGTAATCAATGCACAAGATTGGTTAAAAACCCTAATTGGACTAGACTAAGCCTATGGAGGACGAAAATGACCTAAATCTTAATCCAACAACACAAACATACCTATTTGATGTTAGACATTTGTTAGTTTTTGATATTATTGACAAACATACATTTTGAAATAAATCTAACATTGCAAACAGAGAAAAATTTCAGGAACATCAACTTAATCCTACATTCTTTAGACAGATGCTTGGAACTTAAGAAATCAACAAAAGCTTGCAGATTCACAAGTCAATCGATTGCTCCAGTCGATGCTGTTAAAGGGTTGAAATGTTTTTGTTCAGTCTGTGATTCATAAATCGCTAGGCCAAATCGATTTGCATGCTCTATGAAAAATCAAACAGGCTATCAATCGATTAGCCACATCGATTGGTACACTTATTAGAAAATAAATTTTGCAAGTCAGAGAGCTTGTTTGCCACAAATCGATTAGACCGATCGATTATTTAAATTACAAAGACTGACCTGATAGCTTACATCGATTAGACAAATCGATTAGCACTTTTACTGGATTTAAAAAATGCGCAAGTCAGTGGCATGCCTTGCAAGTTAATCGATTTGACATATCGATTAATCCTATCATTGCTTTTATTTCTTTTGTCTACATCAATTAGCACTATCGAGAGTGAAGGTCCCAGAGCCAAACAAATGATTACTAAATCGATTAGGCAAATCGATTTACTAAAATAAGTTTCAAAATAATGTTGGTCTGGAACATACACTGTCGATTGGTACTATCCATTTCTTTACTTCAATTAAATTATGTTTGATATCAATCGACGTGGTCAATCGATTGAATCGTCCAACAGTTGAAATAAGCTTCAGACTTGAGTTTACAATCGATTAGACAAATCGATGTGTGAAAAACACTGTGTCTCTGGAACCAGTGACATCGATTGACTAAATCGATTGGTGCAAAACTTTTTAGAAACAGAGATGACTGTATTGGTTTAATCGATCAAGTACATCGATTGTTTTGATCTCGTTGTTGGAACAAAACATGCCACATCGATTATGCACATCGATTCAATTAAGTACATTTATCCAAGTCTGAAGAACTCAGTTAAAATAATCGATTCGTTAAATCGATTATTGTAAGCAGTTTCAAGATTCAAGAAAAACAAGATACGCGAAATCGATTGGTTATATCGATTAGTGTGGGTTATAACATAAATGAATCGATTGGCCAAATCGATTCATACGTTGTTTTTTCAGAAACTATATAAACTGCTTTCACATCTTTTCTTCTCACAATGATATACAATAATAACAATACCAATTTTCAAATATGATGATTACAATCTGATACCACTATTTCTTTCTCAACTGACATGATTTTAAACATCTTTTTCAGCCATGAACAATCAAGGTTGATGATCTATGAGGATTGAAAAATATTGAATTGAGAAGGAAGGCTTTGAGAAGAATGAAGATCAAGAACTTTGTTAATTGATATGTTTTGTAATTTCTGTAAACCATTTTTCTGTAAACGATTGCTTAGGTACTTTTGAAAAATCCAGTTATTACTGGTGACGTTCTTTGAGGTTGAAGGCTGTCAACAAGAAGACGTTGACTGGATTCTTGGTCAAGTTTATGGGACATAAACTTGGGGAATTCAGGGAGGGAAAGACAAAACTGTTAGAATAGTTTAAGATTGGTGCGAGGCACGGTGAAAAATCTGTAAACGTATTCTACAAGATCTATTGGAAAAGCTAAGATCTAGTTGGATCTTAGGACTAGATGTAGGTCGTCACGAGACGGCTGAACCAAGATAATATTCTGAGTACCATCTTCTTTTCTTTATCCTTTTTAAGTTTCCGCAATTATTACGCATTGAATATTGATTGATGCATAATAAAGATTCCGTGTTAATTGCAGTTGCATTATAATCAATATTCTGAATATTAATTGTCTGATGCATTTCTCCATTCATACCATGATCCATACAGTTTTAATTTCATTAGAATTGTATATAAGGGACCTTATTAAGTTTTGTGTTTAATAAATTTGAAAGTTATTAAACTGCTGCGCATATAGATTTAATAGGTATTATTCCGCATTATTATCATAATTCTTCCGCAAATCAGAGGTGATACAAACATCAATTGATGCAAAAGATTAGTTAAAAAGCATTATTAAATTAGAATAAGCCTAAGGAATACGAATATAACCTAAATGTTAATTCAATGACACAACCACAACTATTAGATGCACAAGATTTGCTAAAAACCCTAATTGGACAAGAATAAGCCTAGGGAGCACGAAAATGACTTAAATGTAATCCAATATACAAACACTCCTATAAGATGCACAAGTTTAGTTAAAAACCCTAACTAGACTAGAATAAAATAGGGAGGACAAAAATGACCTAATTGTTATTCCAATGACAAATACACACCTATTGGATGCACAAGATTGGTTAAAAGTCCTAATTGGACCAAGATAAGCCAACGGAGGAAGAAAATTACCTAAATGTTAATCCAAAGACACAAAAACACCTATTGAATGCACAAGATTTGTTAAAAATCCTAATTGGACTAGAATAAGCCTAGAGAGGACCAAAATGACCTTAATATTAATCCATTGACACAAATTAATTAATTAGACGCACAAGATTGGTTAAAATCCCTAAATGGGCAAGAATAAGCCTAGGGAGGACGGAAATGACCTAAATGTTCATCCAATGACACAAATGCATGTATTGGATGCACTATATTGGGTAAAAACCCTAATTGGACTGGAATAAGCCAAGGGAAGACCAAAATGACCAAAATGTTAATCGAATGACACAAAGACACCTATTGAACACAAGAGATTAGTTAAAAACCCTAATTGAACTAGAATCTGTCTAGCGAGGACAAAAATGACCTAAATGATATCCCAACGCCACACACAAACGATTTGATTCACAACATTTGTTAAACACACAAATTGGAATAGAATAAGCCTATGGAGGATGACAAATGACCTAAATGTTATTCCAATGACACAAACATAACTATTAGTTGCACGGGATTGGTTAAAAATCCTAATCGAACTAGGATAAGCCTAGGGAGGACGAAAATGACCTAGATAATAAATCATCGACACAAATGTGCTTATTGGATGCACTTGATTGCTTATAAATCCTAATTGGACTACGTTAAGCCTAGGGAGGACGAAAATGACCTAAATATTTATCCAATGAGACAAACACAATTATTGGATGCATAAGATTGGTTAAAGGCACCAATTTAACTAGAATAAGGCTATGGATTACGAAAATGACCTAAATAATTATCCATTGATACAAATGAACTTATTCGATATACACGGTTAGTTAAAAACCCTAAATGGACAAGAATTAGCCTAGGCAGGATAAAATGTCCAAAATGTTGACCCAAAGACAAAACACGTGTATTCAATGCACAAGATTGGTTAAAAACACTAATTGGACTGAAATAAGCCTAGGTAGGACGAATCTAACCTATATGTTAATCCAATAACACAAACACACCTGTTGGATGCACAAGATTGGTTGAAAACCATAATTAAACAAGAATAAGCCTTGGGACGACGAAAATGACCTAAATGTTAATCAATTAACACAAATGAATTAATTTGATGCAGAAGATTGTTTAAAAATCCTAGTTGTACTAGAATAAACCTAGGGAGCTCAAAAATGACTTAATAGTTAATCCAATGACACAAATGACCTAATTGTTAGTCCATTGATAAGCATAGGGAGGACGAAAATGACCTAATTGTTATTCAAATGACACAAACACACGTATTGGATGCACAAGATTGGTTAAAAATCTTAATTAGACTTGGATAAGCCTAGCGAGGACGAAAATGACCTAAATGTTAATCCAATGACACAAACACACATGTTAATCCATTGACACACCTATTTGATACACAAGATTGGTTCAAAACACTAGTTGAACTAGAAGAAGCCTAAGGAGGACAAAAATAACCTAAATGATAATGCAATGACACAAATATACTTGTTGGATGCACAAGATTGGTTAAAAACCCTAACTGGACTAGAATAAGCATAGGGAGGACGAATATGACCTAAATGTTATTCGAATGACACAAATACACCTATTGGATGCACAAGATTGGTTAAAAATCCTAGTTGGACTAGGATAAGCCTAGGGAGGACAAAGATGACCTAAAAGTTAATCCGATACACAAACACACCTATTGGATGCACAAGATTCGTTAAAAACCCTAATTGAACAAGAATAAGCTTAGGGAAGACGAAAATGACCTAAATGTAAATCCATTAACATAAATGAATTAATTTGATGCACAAGATTGGTTAAAAATCCTAGTTGGACAAGAGTAAGCCTAGGGAGTTCATCCAATGACCAAACACATGTATTGGATGCAAAAGATTGGTTAAAAACACTAATTGGACTAGAATAAGCCTATGGAGGACTAAAATGACCTAGATGATAATCCAATGACACAAACACACTTATTGGATGCCAAGATTGCTTAAAAACCCTAATTGGAGTAGGATAAGCATTGGGAGGATGAAAGTGACCAAAATGTTATTCCTACGACACAAACACACCTATTGGATACACAAGATTGGTTAAAAATCCTTATTGATCCATGATAAGCCTAGCGAGGCCGAAAATTACTTAAATGTAAATCCAATGTCACAAACCAAACTATTGGATCCACAAGATTGGTTAAAAACCTTAGTTGGACTAGGATAAGCCTTGGAAGGACGAAAATGACCTAAATGTTAATCCAATGACACAAACACATCTATTGGATGCACAAGATTGGTTTAAAATCTTAATTGGACTAGGAATAGCCTAGGGAGCACAAAAATGTCCCAAATGTTAATCCAATGACACAAATGCACATATTGGATGAACAACATTGGTTATAACCCCTAATTGAACAACAATATGCCTAGGGAGGACGAAAATGACCTAAATGTTATTCCAATGACACAAACACACCTACTGGATGTACATGATTGGTTAAAAAACCTAATTGGACTAGGATAACCCAAGCGAGGACAAAAATGACCTAAATGTTAAACCAATGACACAAACACACCTATTGGATGCACAAGATTGGTCAAAAACCCTAATTGAACAAGAATAAGCCTAGGGAGGACGAAAATGACCTAAATGTTAATCCATTGACACCAATGAACTACTTTGATGCACAAAATTGTTTAAGAACCATAGTTGGACTAAAATATGCCTAGGGAGCTAAAAAATGACCTAAATACTAATCCAATGACACAAACACACTTATTGGATGCCAAGATTGGTTAAAAACCCTAATTGGACTAGGATAAGCATTGGGAGGACGAAAGTGACCTAAATGTTATTCCTACGACACAAACACACCTATTGGATACACAAGATTGGTTAAAAATCCTTATTGATCTAGGATAAGCCTAGCGAGGCCGAAAATGACTTAAATGTTAATCCAATGTCACAAACAAACCTATCGGATGCACAAGATTGGTAAAAAAACCTTAATTGGGCTAGGATAAGCCTTGAAAGGACGAAAATGACCTAAATGTTAATCCAATGACACCAACACATCTATTGGATGCACAAGATTGGTTTAAAATCTTAATTGGACTAGGATAAGCCTAGGGAGGACAAAAATGACCAAAATATTAATCCAATGACACAAATGCACATATTGGATGAACAACATTGGTTAGAAACCCTAATTGAACGACAATATGCCTACGGAGGACGAAAATGACCTAAATGTAAATCCATTAACACAAATGAATTAATTTGATGCACAAGATCGGTTAAAAACCCGAGTTGGGCTAAACTAAGCCTATGGATCTCAAAAATAACCTAAATGTTAATCCAATGACACAAACACCCTTATAGGAATCCAAGATTGGTTAATATTGGTTATTATGCCCTCTAATTATTAAAAACTTATATGACAGTCTAATTATAGATTTTACAATCTAATTAATCAGGTTAACATATACAGTTTCAAAGTATTGAAATCAACAGTTATGAATTCTAGGTCTTAGCAATATAAAGATTCACATGCAAGCATTTAACATATCAATCAATACAGAATTATGCTATCGCATGCAATCAAGATTAATCAACCAAGCAATACATAAATAAAAGATAAAGGGATAGGAAATTGTGCACCATGATTTTTATACTGGTTCAGCCGTCTGTTTGACGGCCTACGTCCAGTCTTGAAATCAAACCAATTTCTGCCTTTCTTCCAATAGAATCTTCTAGAGTGTTTTACAGATTATTCAGCACTCCCAGCCTATCTATCTTAAAACTCTCTCTCTCGGTTCTATTGCGCACCCACTGTATCCCTCGAGTAACTCGGCAGACTCTCCCAAGATCACAGCGAAACTTCTCCTTCTTGAACCCTCTCAACAAAGAAGATAGTTACCAGTTTCTTTACTGGATTTTTCTCAGTTCTTTCTTTACAAAAACGTTGTTACAGAAAAAATAAAATGAATACAGAGTTTGTCTCAATCACTACAATGTATCTCACACAAGAAGTACTTTTCCAATTGAGTGTTTGTGAGATATTTTTTTCCTCCCTCTAATTGTATTTTTCAGCTCTCTAAGATCATGAAGAGTATTTGGTTCAGGTCTGAAAAAGTAATATCAAAGGATATTCAAAGTATGAGCAAAAGTTATGTTCCAAAGTTATGAGAGAAAGTGATTGAAAAACGTTTATATAGTTTCTGAAAAACAACATATAAATCGTTTTACCAATCGATTCATTAATGTATGAAAACAGGCTTAATCGATTTCCCAATCGATTATCGTGAATCTTGTTTTTCTTGAATCTTGAAACTACATAAACTAATCGATTACCTAATCGATTATTTTAATGCACTTTTCAGAAAATGAAACGCAGTTCATATTGGAATCGATTGCATAATCGATTAAAAGTGTTTTGTTCCAACAACAAGATCAAAACAATCGATTACTCAGTCGATTCATTAATTCACATAATAGATTCATTAATTCCCATAATCGATTTGGCCAAGGGCTAAGTCTTCTCGGTGACTTAGAATTTTGTTCCAATCAATTTGCCAATCGATTTGGATTATTACAGAGAGTTAGCTTATTTCAAGCAAATAGACGTGCCAATCGATTTCACTGGTCACAGGGACTCAGTGGTTTTTCATCAAATCAATTTACCAATCGATTTGGCTTATTACAGGGATTTAGCTTATTTCAAGCAAATCGATGTGCCAAACGATTAGGTGCTATGTTTCTGAAAAATGATTTACCAGTTGGTTCAGTCAATTGATTGCCTAATCGATTGCTACCAAACTTGATTCAAAAGAAATTTGTTTCAATGGATTATCAAATCGATTGTGTTTATCACAGAACATGTTCCTTTTGAAATCTTATTTTCGAAATCGATTAGCTTACAAAAAGCCTTGGTTCTGTGATTTTCACAATAGATGTGCTAATCGATTATTTTACTATCAGTTTAGTTCAAGATTGGAACAATCGATGTGGTCATCTATTATTCTAATTTTCAGCTTGGTTCTGTGATTTGAACCATCGATATGCCAATCGATTGGGTCACTTAAGGCTACGTTTTGAGACTTCCAAAATCGACTTATCAATGGATGTGTCAATTGATTGCCTAATCGTTTGTTTAATCACAGAGTACATATTTTCATACAACCCTTTACAGACCTAATTGAACAAGAATAAGCCTAAGGAGGACGAAAATGACCTAAATGTTAATCCATAAACAAAAATGAATTAATTTGATGCACAAGATTGGATAAAAATCCTAATTGGACTAGGATAAGCCTAGGGAGGACGAAAATGACCTAAATGTCAATCTAATGACACAAACACACCTATTGGATGCACAAGATTGGTTAAGACCCCTAATTGGACTAGAATACGCCAAGGGAGGACGAAAATGACCTTAATAATAATTCATTGACAGAAATGAACTTATTTGATGCACATGATAGCTTAAAAATCCTAATTGCACTTGAATAAGCATACGGAGGACAAAATTAACGTAAATGTTTATCCAATGATACAAACACACCTATTGGATGAACAAGATTGGTTAAAAACCCTAATTGGAATAGAATAAGCCTAGGGAGGACAAAAATGACGTAAATGTTATTCCATTGACACAAATACACCTATTGGATGCACAAGATTGCTTCAAAACCCTAATTGAACTAGAATACGTCTAGGGAGGACGAAAATGACCTTCATAATAACTCAGTGACACAAATGAACTTTTTGGGATTGCTTAAAAATCCTAATTGGACTAGAATAAGCATAGGGAGGACAAAAATAACCTAAATGTTTATCCCATGACACAAACACACTTATTGGATGCACACGATTAGTTAAAAACACTAATTTGACTAGAATTAGCCTAGGGAAGACGAAAATGACTTAAATAATTGTCTATCGACGCAAATGAACTTATTAGATATACAAGATTGGTTAGAAACCATAAATGGACAAGAATAAGCCTAGGCAACATGAAAATGCCCTAATTTAACTAGAATAAGCCTATGGAGGACCAAAATGACCTAAATGTTAATCTAGTGACACAAACACACCTATTGGATGCACAAGATTGGTTAAAAACCCTAATTGGACAAGATTAAGTGTAGGGAGGACGAAAATGACCTAAATGTTCATCCAATGACACAAACACACCCATTGGATGCACAAGATTTGTTAAAAACCCTAATTGGACAAGAATAACCCTAGGGAGGACGAAAATGACCTAAATGTTCATCCAATGACACAAATACACCTATTGGATGCACAAGATTGGTTAAAAACCCTAATTGGAATAGAATAAGCCTAGGGACGACGAAAATGACGTAAATGTTATTCCATTGACACAAATACACCTATTGGATGCACAAGATTGCTTCAAAACCCTAATTGGACTAGAATACGTTTAGGGAGGACAAAAATGACGTTAATAATAACTCAGTGACACAAATGAACATTTTGGGATTGCTTAACAATCCTAATTGGACTAGAATAAGCATAGGGAGGACAAAAATAACCTAAATGTTTATCCCATGACACAAACACACTTATTGGATGCACAAGATTAGTTAAAAACACTAATTTGACTAGAATTAGCCTAGGGAAGAAGAAAATGACTTAAATAATTATCCATCGACGCAAATGAACTTATTAGATATACAAGATTGGCTAAAAACCATAAATAGACAAGAATAAGCCTAGGCAACACGGAAATGCCCTAATTTAACTGGAATAAGCCTATGGAGGACCAAAATGACCTAAATGTTAATCTAGTGACACAAACACACCTATTGGATGCACAAGATTGGTTAAAAACCCTAATTAAACTTGAATAAGTCTAATGAGGATGAAAATGAACTAGATGATAAACTAATGACATAAACACACCTATTGGATGCACAAGATTTCTTAAAAACACTTATTGGATTAGAATAAGTCTAGGGAGGACGAAAATGACGTTAATCCATTGAGACAAATGAATTAATTGGATGCACAAGATTGGTTAAAAACCCTAGTTGGACTAAAAAAAGCCCAGGGAGGTCAAAAATGACCTTAATGTTAATCCAATGACACATACACACATATTTGATGCACAAGATTGGTTAAAAACCATAAGTATACAAGAATAAGCCTAAGGAGGACAGTAACAACTTAAATGTCAATCCAATGACTCAAATAAATTAATTGGTTGCACAAGATTGGTAAAAACCCTAATTGGACTAGAATAACCCTAGCGAGAACGAGAATAACCTAAACATTAATCCAATGACTCAAACACACGCATTGCATGTTCAAGAATGTGTAAAAACACTAATTGGCCTAGAAAAAGCATAGGGAAGACGAATATGACCCAAATGCTATTCCAAAGACACAAACACACATATTGGATGCATAAGATTGGTAAAAACCCTAATTGGACAAGGATAAGTCTAGGGAGGACGAGAATAACCTTAATGTTAATCCAACGACACTAACACACCTATTGGATGCACAAGATTGGTTGAAAATCCTAATTGGAATAGAATAAGCCTAGGTAGGACAAAAATGTCCTAAATGTTATTCCAATGACACAAACACACCTATTGGATGCACAAGATTGGTTAAAAATCCTACTTGGACTAGGATAAGCCTAGGGAGGACGAAAATGACCTAAATGTTAATCCAATGAACAAACACACCTATTGCATGCACAAGATTGGTTAAAAACCCTAATTGAACAAGAATAAGCCTAGGGACGACGAAAATGACCAAAATGTTAATCCTTTAACAAAAATTAGTTAATTTGATGCACAAGATTGGCTAAAAACCCTAGCTGGAATAGAATAAGTTTAGGGAGTTCAAAAATGACTTAAATGTTAATCCAACGACACAAACACACCTATTGGATGCACAAGATTGGTTAAAAATCCTAATTGGAATAGAATAAGCATAGGGAGGACGAAAATGTCCTAAATGTTATTCCAATGACACAAACTCACCTATTGGATACACAAGATTGGTTGAAAATCCTAATTGGGAAAGGATAAGCCTAGAGAGGCAAAAACGACCTAAATGTTAATCCAATGGCACAAACACACCTATTGGATGCTCGCAATTGGTCAAAAACCCTAATTGTACTAGAATACGCCTAGGGGGATGAAAATGACCTTAATAATAATTCATTGACACAAATGAACTATTTGGATGCACATGATTGCTTGAAAATTTTTATTGGACTAGAATAAGCATAGGGAGGACGAAAATAACATAAAGTTTATTCAATGTCCCAAACACACTTATTGGAAGGACAAGATTAGTTAAAAACACTAATTTGACTAGAATAAGCCTAGGGAGGGAGTAAATGACCTAAATAATTATCCATTGACGCAAACGAACTTATTAGATACACAAGATTGGTTAAAAACCATAAATTAACAAGAATAACCCTATGCTGAACGAAAATGTCCTAAATATTCATCCAATGACAAAACACATGTATTGGATGCACAAGATTGGTTTAAAATCGTAATCGGACTAGAATAAGCCTATGGAGGACCTAACTGACCTAAATGTTAATCCAATGACATAAACACACCTATTAGATGCACAAGATTGGTTAAAAAACCTAGACAATAATCCAATGACACAAACATACCTATTGGATGCACAAGATTTCTTTAAAACACTTATTGGACTAGAATAAGCCTAGGGAGGAGGAAAATGACGTAAATGTTAATCCATTGACACAAATGAATTAGTTGGATGCACAAGATTGGTTAATAACAATAGTTGGACTAGAAAAAGCCTAGGGAGGTGAAAAATGACCTTAATGTTAATCCAATGACAGAAACACACATATTCGATGCCCAAATTTTGTTAAAAACCATAAGTAGACTAGAATAAGTCTAGGGAGGACGATAAAAACTTAAATGTTTATCCAATGACACAAATAAATTAATTGGTTGAACAAGATTGGTTAAAAACCCTAATTGAGCTAGAATAACCCTTTGGAGAACGAGAATGATCTAAACATTAATCTAATGACTCAAACACGTGCATTGCGTGT
This sequence comes from Cicer bijugum, assembly GCA_037974875.1. Lineage (NCBI taxonomy): Eukaryota > Viridiplantae > Streptophyta > Magnoliopsida > Fabales > Fabaceae > Cicer > Cicer bijugum. The sequence continues at coordinate 12,012,820 of JBBPBT010000720.1, read as the reverse complement.
ACAAGAATGGTTAAAAACCCTAATTGGCCTAGAATAAGCATAGGGAAGACGAATATGACCTAAATGTTATTCCAATGACACAAACACACATATTGGATGCACAAGATTGGTAAAAAAATCCTAATTGGACTAGGATAAGGCTAGTGAGGACGAAAATGACTTAAATGTTAATCCAACGACACAAACACACCTATTGGATGCACAAGATTGGTTAAAAATCCTAATTGGAATAGAATAAGCATAGGGAGGACGAAAATGTCCTAAATGTTATTCCAATGACACAAACTCACCTATTGGATACACAAGATTGGTTGAAAATCCTAATTGGGCAAGGATAAGCCTAGAGAGGCAAAAACGACCTAAATGTTAATCCAATGGCACAAACACACCTATTGGATGCTCGCAATTGGTTAAAAACCCTAATTGTACTAGAATACGCCTAGGGGGGATGAAAATGACCTTAATAATAATTCATTGACACAAATGAACTATTTGGATGCACATGATTGCTTGAAAATTTTTATTGGACTAGAATAAGCATAGGGAGGACGAAAATAACATAAAGTTTATTCAATGTCCCAAACACACTTATTGGAAGGACAAGATTAGTTAAAAACACTAATTTGACTAGAATAAGCCTAGGGAGGGAGTAAATGACCTAAATAATTATCCATTGACGCAAACGAACTTAGTAGATACACAAGATTGGTTAAAAACCATAAATTAACAAGAATAACCCTATGCAGAACGAAAATGTCCTAAATATTCATCCAATGACAAAACACATGTATTGGATGCACAAGATTGGTTTAAAATCGTAATCGGACTAGAATAAGCCTATGAAGGACCTAAATGACCTAAATGTTAATCCAATGACACAAACACACCTATTGGATGCACAAGATTGGTTAAAAAACCTAGACAATAATCCAATGACACAAACATACCTATTGGATGCACAAGATTTCTTTAAAACACTTATTGGACTAGAATAAGCCTAGGGTGGAGGAAAATGACGTAAATGTTAATACATTGACACAAATGAATTAATTGGATGCACAAGATTGATTAATAACAGTAGTTGGACTAGAAAAAGCCTAGGGAGGTGAAAAATGACCTTAATGTTAATCCAATGACAGAAGCACACATATTCGATGCCCAAATTTTGTTAAAAACCATAAGTAGACTAGAATAAGTCTAGGGAGGACGATAAAAACTTAAATGTTTATCCAATGACACACATAAATTAATTGGTTGAACAAGATTGGTTAAAAACCCTAATTGAACTAGAATAACCTTTTGGAGAACGAGAATGATCTAAACACTAATCAAATGACTCAAACACGCGCATGGCGTGTACAAGAATGGTTAAAAACCCTAATTGGCCTAGAATAAGCATAGGGAAGACAAATATGACCAAAAAGTTATTCCAATGACACAAACACACATAATGGATGCACAAGATTGGTAAAAAAATCCTAATTGGACTAGGATAAGGCTAGCGAGGACGAAAATGACTTAAATGTTAATCCAACGACACAAACACACCTATTGGATGCACAAGATTGGCTAAAAATCCTAATTGGAATAGAATAAGCATAGGGAGGACGAAAATGTCCTAAATGTTATTCCAACGACACAAACACACCTATTGGATGAAAAAGATTGGTTAAAAATCCTCATTGGGCTAGGATAAGCCTAGGGAGGAGGAAAATGACCTAAATGTTATTCTAATGATACAAAGACACCTATTGGATGCACAAGACTGGTTAAAAATCCTAATTGAACCAGAATACGCCTAGGGAGGACGAAAATGACCTAATCGTTAATCCATTAACACAAATGAATTAGTTTCATGCACAAGATTGGTTAAAAACCCTAGTTGTACTAGAATAAGCCTAGGATGCTAAAAACTTACCTAAATTTTAATCCAATCACACAAACACACTAATTGGATGTCAAGAATAGTTAAAAACCTTAATTGGACTAGAATATGCATTGGGAGGACGAAAATGACCTAAATGTTATTCCAATGATAGAAACGCATATTTTTTGCACAAGATTGGTTAAAATTTCTAATTGGACTAGGATACGCCTAGCGAGGATGAAAATGACCTAAATGTTAATCCAATGACACAAACACACCTATTGGATGCACAAAATTGGTTAAAAACCCTAATTCGAATAGAATAAGCCTAGGGTGGATGTAAAAGACCTAACTGTTATTCCAATGACACAAACACACCTATTGCATGCACAAGATTGGTTAAGAATCCTAATTGGATTAGGATATGTCTAGGGAGAAAAAAATGACTTAAATGTTAATCCAATGATACAAGCACACCTATTGAATGCCCAAGATTGGTTAAAAACCCGTAATTGGACTAGAATACGCCTAGGGTGGACGAAAATTACCTTAAAAATAATTCATTGACCCAAATGAACTTATTGGATATACAATATTAGTTAAAAACACTAATTTGACTAGAATAAGCTTAGGGAGAACGAAAATGACCTAAATAATTGTCCATTGACGTAAATGAACTTATTAGATATACAAGATTGGTTAAAAACCATAAATGTACAAGAATAAGGCAAGGCATGACGAATATGTCATAAATATTCATCCAATGACAAAACAAATTTATTGGACGCAAAAGATTGGTTAAAAACACTAATTGAACTAGAATAAGCCAATGGGAGACCAAAATGACCTAAATATAAATCCAATGACACAAACACACATATTCGATGCACAAGATTGGTTAAAAACCATAATTGGAATTGGATAAGCCTAGGGAGGACGAAAATGACCTAGATGATAATCAATTGACTCAAACACACGCATTGCATGTACAAGAATGGTTAATCCAACGAAAATGTTAATCCAACGACACAATCACACCTATTGGATGCACAAAATTGGTTAAAAATCCTTATTGGACTAGGATAAGATTAGCGAAGATGAAAATGACCTAAAAGTTAATCCAATGACACAAACAAACCTATTGGATGCACAAGATTGGTTAAAAATCCTAATTGGACTAGGATATGCATAGGGAGGACGAGAATGACCTAAATGTTAATCCAATGAAACAAACACACCTATTGGATGCAGAAGATTGGTTAAAAACCCTAATCGAACAAGAATAAGCCTAGAAAGGACAAAGATGACCAAAATGTTAATCAATTAAAACAAATGAATTAATTTGATGCACAAGATTGGTTAAAAACCCTAGCTGGACTAAAATAAGCCTAGGGAGCTCAAAAATGACCTAAATGTTAATCCAATGACACAAACACACTTATTGGATGCCAAGATTACTTAAAAACCCTGATTGGGCTAGGATAAACCTAGCGAGGCCCAAAATGACCTAAATGTTAATCCAATGACACAAACACAACTATTGGATACACAAGATTGGTTAAAAGCCCTAATTGCAATAGAATAAGCATAGGGAGGCGAAAATGACCTAATTGTTATTCCAATGACACAAACACACCTATTGGATGCATAAGATTGGTTAAAAATCCTAATTGGACTAGGATAAGCCTAGTGAGGACGAAAATGACTTAAATATTAATCCAATGACACAAGCACATCTATTGGACGCACAAGATTGGTTAAAAACCGTAATTAAAATGGAATAAGCCTAGGGAGGACGAAAATAACTTAAATGTGATTACAATGACACAAACACACCTATTGGATGCACATGATTGGTTAAAAATCCTCATTGGACTAGGATAAGTCTAGCGAGGCTGCAAAAGACCTAAATGTTCATCCAATGACACAAAACGCACATATTTGATGCACAAGATTGGTTAAAAACCCTAATTGGAATAGGATAAGCCTAGGGAGGACGAAAATGACCTAGATGATAATCCATTGACTCAAACACACGCTTTGCAGGTGCAATAATGGTTAAAAACCATAATTGGCCAAGAATAAGCAAAGGGAAGACGAATATGATCGACATGTTAATCCAATGACACAAACACACCTATTGGATGCACAAAATTGGTTAAAAATCCTAATTGGACTAGGATAAGATTAGCAAAGACGAAAATGACCTAAATGTTAATCCAATGACACAAACACACCTATTGGATGCACCAGATTGGTTAAATAACTTAATTAGAATAGAATAAGCATACAGAGGACGGAAATGAGCTAAACGTCATTCGAATGACATAAACATACCAATTGAATGCATAAAATTGGTTAAAAATCCTAATTGGACTAGGATACACCTAGGGAGGACGAAAATGACCTAAATGTAAATCCAATGAAACAAACACACCTATTGGATTCACAAGATTGGTTAAAAACCCTAATTGAAAAAGAATAAGCCTAGGGAGGACGAAGATGACCTAAATGTTAATCAATTAAAACAAATTAATTAAATTGATGCACAAAATAGGTTGAAAACCCTAGTTGGACTAGAATAAGCCTAGGGAGCTCAAAGATGACCTAAATGTTAATCCAATGACACAAACACACTTCTTTGATGTCAAGATAATTTAAAAACCCTAATTGGACTAGAATACGCATAGGGAGTACGAAAATGACCTAAATGTTAATCAATTAGAACAAATGAATCAATTTGATGCACAAGATAGGTTAAAAACCCTAATTGGGCTAGGATAAGCCTAGGGAGAACAGAAATGACCTAAATGTTAATCCAATGACACAAATACACCTATTGGATGCACAAGATTGGTTAAAGACCTCAATTGAACAAGATTAAGCCTAGGGAGGATGAAAATGACCTAAATGTTAATCCTATGACACAAACACACTTATTGGATTCCAAAATTAGTTAAAAACCCTAATTGGAATACAATAAGCATAGGGAGGACGAAAATGTCCTAAATGTTATTCCAATGACACAAACACACCTATTGGATGCACAAGATTGGTTAAAAATCCTAATTGGACTAGGATTAGCCTAGCGAGGACGAAAATGACTTAAATGTTAATCCAATGACACAAACACATCTATTGGACGCACATGATTGGTTAAAAACCGTAATTGGAATAGAATAAGCCTAGCGAGAACGGAAATGACTTAAATGTTAATCCAATGACAAAAAACACACTTATTGGACGCACAAGATTGGTTAAAAACCATAATTGGAATAGAATAAGCCTAGGGAGGAAGAAAATGAACTAAATGTTATTCCAATGACACAAACACACCTATTGGATGCACAACATTGATTAAAAACCCTAATTGGAATATAATAAGCCTAGGGAGGACGAAAATGATCTAAATATTATTCCAATGACACAAACACACCTATTGGATGCACAAGATTGGTTAAAAATCCTAATTGGACTAGGATTAGCCTAAGGAGAACGAATATGACCTAAATGTTAATCCAATGACTCAAACACACCTATTGGATGCACAAGATTGGTTAAAAACCCTAATTGGACTAGAATACAACTTTGGAGGACGAAAATGACCTTAATAATAATTCATTGACACAAATTAACTTATTGGATGCCCATGATTGCATCAAAATACTAATGGATGCACAAGATTGGTTAAAAGCATAGGGACGACAAAAATAACTTTAATGTTTATCCAATGAAACAAACACACTTATTGGATGCACAAGATGAGTTAAAAACACTAATTAGAAAAGAATAGCCTAGGTAGGACGACAATGTCCCAAATGTTCATCCAATGACAAAACGCATCTATTGGATACACAAAATTGGTTAAAAACCCTAATTGGACTATAATATGCCTATGGAGGACCAAAATGAACTGAATGTTGATCCAATGGCACAAACCCACCTATTAGATGCACAAGATTGGTTAAAACCCATAATTGAACTTGAATAAATCTAGGGAGGACGAAAATGACCTAGATATTGATCCAAAGACACAAACGCATCTATTGAATGCACAAGATTTCTTATAAACACTTAATGGACTAGAATAAGCCTAGGGAGAACGAAAATGACCTAAATGTTAATCCGTTGACACAAATGAATAAATTGGATGCACAAGATTGGTTAAAAATGACCTTGATGTCAATCAAATGACATAAACACACATAGTCGATGCACAAGATTAGTTAAAAACCATAATTAGACTAGAATAAGCCTAGGGAGGACGTTAATAACTTAAATGTTAATCCAATGACACAAATAAACTTAATGGTTGCACAATATTGGTTAAAAACCCTAATTGGACTAGAATAACCTAGGGAGAACGAGAATAACCTAACTAATTGGACTAGAATAAGCCTAGGGAGGATGAAAATAACCTAAATGTTAATCCGATGACCTAAATTAACTTATTGATTGCACAAGATTGTTTAAAAACCCTAATTGGACTAGAATAAGCCTAGTGAGAAATAAAATGAATTAATTATTAATCCAATGACATAAATACACGCAATGCATGCACAAGAATGGTTAAAAACCCTAATTGCACTAGAATAAGCCGAGTAGGGACGACAATGACTTAAATGTTATTCCAATGACACAAACACACTTATTTGATGCACAAGGTTGGTTCAAAACCCTAATGGAACTAGAATAAGCCTATGAAGGATGGAAATGAACTAAATGATAATCCAATGACACAAACACACCTATTGGATGCACAACATTTGTTAAAAACCCTATTGGAATAGAATAAGCTTAGGGATGACGAAAATGATCAAAATGTTAATCCAATAACACAAACTCTCCTATTGGGTACACATGATTGCTTAAAAGCCCTAAATGGACTAGAATAAGTCTAGGGAGGACGAAAATGACCTAAATGTTAATCCATTGACGCAAATGAACTTACTAGATGCACAAGATTGATTAAAAACCTTAAATTGACAAAAATAATCCCAAGTAAGACAAAAATGACCTAAATGATAATCCAATGACACAAACACACCTATTGTACGGACAAGATTGGATAAAAACCCTAAATTCGACTTAAATAAGCCTAGGGAGGACGAAAATGACCTAAATGTTAATCCAATGTTACAAACACCTATTGGATGCACAAGATTGGTTAAAAACACTAATTGGACAAGAATGAGTCTAGAGAAGACGAAAATAACCTAATTGTTAATCCAATGACAAAAACACTCCTATAAGATGCACTAGATTGATTAAAAACCCTAATTGCACTAGAATAAGCCATGTAGGGATGTAAATGTACTAAATGTAAATCCAATTACACAAACACACCTGTAGGATACACAAGATTGGTTAAAAATCCTAATTGGAATAGAATAAGACTAGGGAGGACTAAAATTTCTTAATTGTTAATCCAATGACACAAACACACCTATTGGATTCACAAGATTGGTTAAAAACCCTATTTGGACTAGAATAAGCCTATGGAGGAAGAAAATTACCTAAATGTTAATCCATTGATACAAACACACCTATTGGATGCACAAGATTGGCTAGAAACACTAATTGAACTAAAATAAACCTAGGGAGGATGAAAATGACCTAAATGTTAATCCATTGACACAAATGAATTAACTGGATGCACAAGATTGGTTAAAACCCTAAATGGACAAAAATAAGCCTAGGGAGGCGCGAAAATAACCTTAATGTTCCTCCAAAGATACAAACACATGTATTGGATGCAGAAAAGTCGTTAAAAACTCTAATTAGAATAGAATAAAGTTATGGAGCACAAAAATGACCTAAATGTTAATCCATCGTTTCGTATTGTAAATGGACAAACAAATGTGAATCCCACCAGGAAAAGAAGAAGGGCATCTTAATGTACATGTTTAATTGTTTTATATAAGCCATGTAATCTGAATTGAGTTAATGTAATTTAATGGTTTGAACATGTTTAATTGTTTTACATAAGCAGCCATGCATTTGATTTTCTGATTAATTTATTTTCTGCTTATATTTAGCTTGATTTTATTGTTTTATAAGTTCATGTAATTTAATATAAACTACTAATTTACATAAACTGAACTGAATATAAAGGAAGATTGGTGTCAGTATGTGGTTAAAATGAAAATTATTTGATTTAAAGGAAGATTGGTGTCAGTATGTGGTTGAAATGAAAATTATTTGATTTTCTGGGAAATAGCATGCTGCAAGGGATCTGAATATATGGTAGCGAGTTTTGTTCTGTGTATGATAAGTTAGTTATATGTATATGAATAGGGTACATTATCTGAATATGTATATGAATATGTGTTGTTGTACAAATATCTAAATATGTATATGTAGTTAAGTCATATATGTATCTGAATATGTTCTATTGTGTAAATTAATATATAAAGTTAAGTTATATAGTTCTGTTTTTTTGTAATAATTGTGTGAACTGATTCTGAATATGTATTTGAATATGTTCTGTTGTTTTATGAGCTGATTGTGAACTGATTCTGGATGAAAATAATTTTGGAAAAAAAATTAAAAGACAGCGTTTTCTAAAAAAATATAAAAAACCAAAAAGCGCTTTTCAAAAATTTAATTTATAACGTTTTTTTGAAAAAGCGCTGTAAATGGTCACCTTTTACAGCGCTTATTTGAACAAGCGCGGTAAAATGTGCATTATAATGCATATAATGAGTGCACATTTTACAGCGCTTATATGAAAAAGCGCTGTAAAATGTGCACTATAATGCATATATTGGATGCACATTTTACAGCGCTTATTTAAAAAAGCGCTGTAAAATGTGCATTATAATGCATATACTGACTGCACATTTTACAGCGTTTTTTCAAATATGCGCTGTAAAATGTGCATTCAATATATGCATTATAATGCACATTTTACAGCGCTCTTTTCAATAAGCATTGTAAAAGGTGCATAATAATGCATGTATTGGGTGCACCTTTTACAACGTTTTTTCAATAAGCGCCGTAAAATGTGCATAACAAGCGCACAATATATCTACATGTTTTATAGCGCTTTTTGATTTTAAAAAAATGATATTATATCTTTTTTACAGCATTTTTTTTTTGAAAAAATATTTTAAATGCCTTTAAAAAAAGCACTGTAAAATCCTATTTTTTGAGTAGTGCATATTTTCATTCTAATTTGGATCCAATCTTAATATGTTGTACTAAGATATCTTGTGATATCTTAACGTGAATCTCTTATAGATGCTAGGGCCATTATTTTTGGAACCTCGTGATTAAACATTTTGAATGCATTTTTACATTCATTTCTTATATTGTTGTTGGGTCACCGAGATCCGAGTGTCTAACATATATGATATCAATTTCTATATAAAAAGATTTTCTATATCATATGGGGTTTATATTCTCGTTTTAGACTATTTGTTGAAAGTGTTCAATTTTTGACATCTTGTTATGGCCATATTTATATAATTAATCTCAAGTATAGTTTTTATTTAACTAATGTTGTCCAAGTGGGAGGTTGTCAGATTATTTTATATAGGACTAGCATGAAGGTGCTGGAAAAATACAAGAAAGATTTGATTAATTTACTTTTATATCTAATTACTCTTATCAGAGAAGATTTTTCATTTAGTTTTTCTTTTATTATGTTTAAGGTTTGTTAATATCTTATTTGAACATTGTTTTTTTTTTTCTTATTTTATCTTTTTAAATGATCAAATATCAAATCAGAGGATTAATATTGGGCCATTTTTAAAGATCTATAAACCCATTTATTTATCTTTGAATAATATTTTGATCATAGATGGCAAAAGTCATCATCATCATCTTCAATTTTAAAATGTTTCTTTTAAAAATATATTTTTAGGGAATAGAGTTGTTAGACATCTTGACTCGTTGCAATAGTACATTGAATTGTTGAAAGATATGTACTATCCATAGTACTATTTCAGGTTGTTTTGTACTTTTCAGAGGATTAACAACATTTTTATCTTGATGATTTTATTATGAGGAATGTTCATATTTTGGTGCCACATCATATATACTTTTCTTCAAAGAAATGTTGTCTTCAAAAAAATAATAACTCGTCATTGGCTTCAACGTTGACTTGTTGACTCAAATGCATTGACTTCTTTAGATGACAACTTTACCAAAAGAATTGTTTCTTTACACATACATTCTAGAGTCATTCACTTCTTTAGAAGATCATTTTTTTGAGCAAGCAATGACTTCTTCGGAGGCATCATTTTTAGAGATGTTGTTTCAACATGCTATTTACTTAGTGCACGTTTTTTATTGTATTTTTTTGATAAATCTTAGTCAAAAGATGCCTCACATCATAACGAACTAAGTCAAAAGATGCATTAGACACAAAAACACTTTTATTAAAAGACAGTAGAAAATTTAGCAAGTTTGTGACCACAACAATCATAAATATCAGTAATTTGCAATTTTCCAAAATCTCATATAGAGGCTAAGTATTTTAATCTAGATGCAAAAACATGACCAAGACAATACACAAATAAGAGTTAAATGATATAAATTCAAAAGAAAAAGAATATAAATCATATGTGGGAGTAGAAGTTGATGTTGCAATATTTGGAACTTTCAACTCATCTAGACCATAAAGTCGATGTCTACGACCTTGCTCAATCAACCTCAAAGATTGTGTATCCTGCACATGGAAATGAGTGGAAGAAAACATTATCAAGTAACCAAAACTATTCAATTGATTAACAAGAGCAAAATTTAAAGTGAGATTAGGAATATATATAATAGACATTAAAAAAGACAAATTAGATGTGGAGAATGATCCAAGTCCTGCTAATGGCATAGGAGTGCCATGAACAATCACCACTAACATGAATGATGTAGGAGGCTGATGTGTCCTGTAGCTTGAGTGGTGAGACACTTTTGGAACTTCTCAGCAAGTTCAAAAACTCATAAAGTAGTTTCAAGTGAGTTTACATGACCAATACCAAAACTAATGGGGAGAAGAACAAGCAAATAAGTAGTGGTAGTAATAACATTAGCTATATTAAACAAGCAACACAAAGAAGAAATGTACAACAAAGTTGCAATAAATCCAAATTGCACCAAAACTTTCTCAAATTGTGTTACATACAATAACATAATCTTGTCGACGAACCACCAAACTACATTGGATATAACATAATCGTGCTAAGAGGACCAACCACATTGGAAAAATAACCAAATTGAACTGGTAATAACACTACCATACCGAATAACAACTAAATAAAAAGTTACACCAAAATTGAACAATCAGTTGTGCTCGAGAACAAAATAAAATTGCATCGGAAAAAAAGTCGCATACACATAGATGCTTTCCTATTTCAATGGAATAAGCCAATGAAATAAACATACTATGATACCATAAAAGAAGAAAAATAACTTAGTTTCCAATAGAATGTCAAAAAAGTTAAAAATATATAACTGATTAAGAGAATATACAATTAAACTAAACTATCCTTATTCAAATTTTAATAAAATGTTCAGTACATGATATCTAACAAAAACAAAATGAAGTTTGAATGAGTTATGCTTGTGAAAGGAAATGTAGTGCATATCATTATATTCCATAGACTTAGAGTATCCTACTTGTAGCCTATTTTTAAAAATGTAGTAGTATTTTTTAAAAAATAATTACTTTTAAGAGTTTTCCTCAGTTTGTTACAATCGTTTTTTTTTTATAAAAAAATCAGAACTCAAAAAATATGTTCAAATTAGAAGCTATTTATCATAAAAATTATTTATAATTTTTAATAAATTATAATTTTTTGAAAAGAGTGTTTTTTATTACATTTAATAAATACAAAACAACTTTTGTATTTTTTAAATCTTTCACAAATAATCTCTAAGTTAGATGTTGACTCGCACATTGCGTTGTAGAATTTAATATATTATTGAATATAAAATAATAGTATGTAAATTTAAAGTAATTTTTTTTAGACTAAAATATACTAAAGTAATTTTTTTTAGACTAAAATAATAGGATAGTTTTACTTTATTTAAAAAGAAAATGTAAAATCTTATAGGCTAAAACAATCCATGCAATATAAATTAAAATACTTTTTTAGAAATGTTTGTTCCAATGATATATTTGTTAAATATTCACTATGCGAAAAATAAGATGTACAACGCTTTTTCAAAAAAAAAAAAAAAACGTTGTGGAATCGAGCGCTGTAAAAAATACAACAGCGCTTTTTTAAAATCAAAAAGCGCTATAAAACATATAGATATATTGCGCACTTGTTATGCACATTTTACAACGCTTATTTAAAAAGCGATATAAATGGTGCACCCATTATATGCATTATAATGTTGCTTTTACAGCGCTTATTGAAAAGAGCATTGTAAAATGTGCATTACAATGCATATAATGAGTGCACCTTTTACAACGCTTATTTAAAAAGCGTTGTAAAATATGCACCCAATATGTATTATATTGTAACCTTTTACAACGCTTATTTAAAAAGCGTTGTAAAATGTGCACCCAATATATGCATTATATTGCCACCTTTTACAGCGCTTATTTGAAATAGCGCTGTAAAATGTGCACCCAATATATACATTATAGTACATATTTTACAGCGCTTTTCATATAAGCGCTGTAAAATGCGCACTCAGTATATGCATTATAATGCACCTTTTATAGCGATTTTGTGAAAAATCGTTGTAAAAGCGCTGTAAATGTGTAATTTTTTATTTATTTAAAAATGTTGTAAATTAAATTTTTGAAAAACCCTTTTTGGTTTTTTATGGTATTTTTTTATAAAGCGTTGTCTTTTAATTTTTTTTTTTCCAAAATTATTTTCATCCAGAATCAAGTCACAATCAGTTCACACAACAACATAACATATTCAAATACATATTCAGAAAAAGTTCACACAATTAGTTCCAAAAAACAGAACTATATAACTTAACTTTATATATTAATTTACAACAGAACATTCACATTCATGTATAACATAACTACAAATACATATTTAGATATTGTACAACAACACATATTCATATACATGTTGATATATTGTGTCATATTCATATACATATAACTAATAGAATACACAGAATATAACTAGCTACCATATATATATTCAGATCTCATGCAGCATGCTATTTCCCATCAAATGAAATAATCTTCATTTCAAGCACATACTGACACCAGTCTTTCTTTAATTCCATTAGATCTTCCTCAGAGTATGTTGGACTGTAATTGTCAAAGTATTGTGCAATATAAAACTTGAACATATTAAGTTAGAATCAAATATATAGATAATTTATATATGAAAATCATATAATGAAAATACCGTACCGTTACTGGGATAATAGATTGATTCATGTCAACAATCTCCTTCATGAATCGCAATACATGGTACCCACAGTCCATGTTGTTAGTTTGACGAGGGCACTATAAAATAAAACATATAAATCAATAAAATATTAATGCATTGATCGTAAAGGCATATATTTATAAATAAAAATTTAAAAGCATATATTTCAAACCATTATTGGAATCCATGTGATGTTATTACACTTTTGCTTCAACATTGTAACACCTCTTTGAGCTCGAAAAACTTGTAAAGCACTATCGAATAAATAAATGTGATTATTATAGCATTAACAAACACATTATATATATATATATATATATATATGTGTGTGTGTGTGTGTGTGTGTGTAAGAAATAAATGAATATTACTTATGTGTCGAACATAGTCTTTATATCAGAGTGATTGTTGTAATTGTCGTGCAAGGGATCCAAATAGTATATAACTTCATAGGTCGCATTGATTGTAAATAGCATGCAATATGTCCTACAACAACAAAAAATTTGGTTGACAATTTTGTTTACACAACTAATAAATTAAGATCTCATAAATTAAAAAGATATAAATAAATAATATATACTTACGTACCGTGAATTATATGGTGCAAAGAACAACTTATCCTTTTCTATATTTCCTAATAACATATCTACAATGTATTTCTTTACATTCACTGGATCGAGTTTACACATCGAAAGCTTATGCGGAGACAAGAATGAATATCTATTTGACAATCTGGGCGTGCACACCAACTTCTCATACAAAAACCTTCAATGAAAATTTCAACTTAGATTAATTATCCATAAATGCAATTAAAAGTATTTTTTTACCTAATGTACAAGCTGATAACAGTAGCACTCAGCTCCTTATGGTTGAGAAGTTTGTATATGTGCTCTTTTTCAAGAAATTATTCATACTCATCTTCGAAAATAGCTTTATTCATGCTTATGATGCATGAATCGTCGTTGCTACCCATATTCCATTTTACTTGGATGTCAAGACACGCCCCATATTTAAGAAGTCATGGATGACTTATTTTAGGAGCAGCAGCGACTGATTGTCCCCGATCCAGCTTTTTAGCTGCAACTTTGGTAGCTTTATTACCCTCCAGCTTTTGTAGTTTGCCAGCTCTATTACCCTCCAATTTTTGAGGTTTGTCGGCTTTATTTTGCTGTGTGGGAGGTTTATTTGATTGAATCTGAAAAAATGAGGTTAAATGTTAGTTTATTGAATCTGAAAAAAATGACAAACCTTAGAGAATAAATGTGACAAACCTTTTCAAGAGACGTAATTGACTCGTTTCTAGGAATCTTTTTATCATTCCCTTTAGGCTTTTTCAGAATCTAAATATAAATGTGAAATTAAAGTTAGGATTGGAAAAAAAAATCAACAATTAAATATACATATCAATTAAACAGACATTTCAATTAATTAAATATACCTTATCAAGAGCAACAAGATGTGTGGGCCATGCCACGTAACTACCAATTGTTTCGCTAAAAAACTTCATATCTCTATCGTTGTCCTGTATAGGCAACGGTGCATTTGGTTCCAAAGCCATAATTGGTGCTACTTTGACATGGCCCGCAGGGATCAGTGTGTTGTGCAATACTTCTCTCAAAGTATTGTACAATTTTCCTTTTTCGACCTTCCGATGAGTAGGGGAGGATAAGTACAGTACACAAAGAGTGACACCCTAAATCAATGGTTAAAACATAAGTATGGTTAATACATAAGTATAGTTAATACATATGTAATTACATAAGTAAGTAATTAATTACCTCAGGAAGACTTTTGAGACCAATGTTGCAACTCGTGTTTTCACTCTACCTTTGTATTTCACGTTGGAGTTGATCCCGGAGTTGCTTGTCTTTATTTCACGCGACCAGAATACTCAAGAACATTAAACACTTTACCTAGAATATCCCTGCAACTAGCTTAATTTGATGTCCTCTTGATTTTTCGAACTTTGTTCGATATTCTCCTAAAATACATGTAGGATTAAAAAGATAAGTTCAACATCATTAAAGTGATAAAATACAATATCAAAGTGATAATATTAAAGTGATAAAATACAATATTAAAAAATATTAAAGTGATAATATACTTACACAAACTTCTATTACTTATTGAACATTTTCGTTATCAACCAACTCATCCTTATTTATACGAGCTTCCTTCCACAAGATACGACGACCCAACGGTTGATCGGATTTGGTGTCTTATTGATATTCATTAAGATCATAAACAAAATATTAGTTAGAAACTACAGTTTATAATACAAATTCCCTCATTATATAAAAGTGATGTTTAATTACTTATAAGTCTTTTCTCTAGACGTGCATATCCCATACGTGATTTTTTGTATGGGTGCGTCGGATTTTTTGCCCTCTCGCAATTTGCCTTACGCTATGAATAACAATCGGGTAAAAATTTAAAATATGCTATGAATATGAATAATCAAACACAAATGCTAATAAATTAATCACTTACCACAAATGCGGGGTCCGAACATTTTGATACAAATGCACTCCATTCTTCATTTGATATATAATGTTTATATATTCTTGGAGCTTCAGCATTCATATTTCCTTCACTATCTTTTAGATAGAAATTTGAGAGGTGAGATCTAAAACCCCGGTGTATTTTCCCTGCAACTCTCAATACGTAATTCTTTCTCACCTCATCAAGAACAAAAGAAGTCTGCAAGCGAAATAAAGATATAATTTGAGTAAAGAATAAAGTATTACAACAGAAAAAATTATAAATGACAAAAGAGTGGATCAAAAAAGTTACTGGTATATCATTCCACAATATATCTTTTGTATCCTTCAACGCCTTATCTCTCCAATCATCAATGGTAATGGGGATATTCTGACGAACAACATCCCCAATGTAACTTAAAAATATGGAGCTGTTGGGGTCAATTGGCTGACCACTCTCATTCCATCCAACCTAATAAACTCATATAGTAAATACATGCTTTTAAAAAAAGATAAAAAAAATAATAAACATCAAACAGAGTATAATATACCTCAAATTTAATGTCATTGCTCCTTGCTTTTATGACCTTTTGCATTATAGTTGCACCACGTTTGACTTCATTTTCGTAAGTCTTAGTGGTGACAACTTCTTCATTTTGACAAACTAAATCTTTGGTGGTATCCATTTATCTACAACAAGTTCAACATGCAGTATAGTATAACTTCAACAAGCTCAACATGCAGTATTCTAAGTACATATCAGTATCAGTATAACTTAAACAAGCTCGACATTCATTTTAGTGATAACAAAAACTTAATAACATCAATACCTGAATAGTGAAGAAATACGTAACGCACATAAATGAGGGTTCGTAGAAATACAATTCAAAGAAATATGGTTCGAAGAAATACGTAATGATGGTTACGTATTTCAATAAAAAGATATGGTGTGTAATGGGAAAGATGACCGTGGATGGAAATATGGTTCGAACATGTAGAGATTATCGTGGAAATAAGGTTCGTAATGGAAGAGATGATAGGATTCGCAAAGGAAGAGAAGAATGATGAAGAGGAGATGATAGTGAAGTTTACGTAATGAAGAGAAAACTGAAGCAGTTTACTGTTATATATAAAACCATATTACAACACTTTTTTAGAAGCCTTTTACAGCTCTTGTTGGAAAAGCACTCTAAATGACCTAAGCCTTTTACAGCGCTTGTTGGAAAAGCGCTCTAAAAGGCCTTCATATTTTATTTTTAAAAAGGCTTTTTTACAGGGCTTTTAGAATAAGCGATGTAAAAGACATCCTTGTTTTATTATGTTATATGAATATATTTTTAAAAGCCTTTTACATCGCTTATTCAAATAAACGCTCTAAAAGGCCTCCATATTTTATTTTTAAAAAGGCTCTTTTACAACGCTTTTAGAATAAGCGCTGTAAGAGACCTCCTTGTTTTCTTACGTTATATGAATATTTTTCTAAAAGTTTTTTACAACGCTTTTTCAAATAAGCACTCTAAAAGGCCACCTTATTTTATTTTTCAAATCATCTTTTACAGCGCTTGTAGAATAAGCGTTGTAAATGACCTCTTTGTTTTCTTATGTTATATGAATGTTTTTCTTAAAAGCCTTTTACAGCGCTTTTTTCAAATAAGCGCTATAAAAGGCCTCCTTATTTTATTTTTAAAAGGATCCTTTACAGCGCTTGTAGAATAAGTGTTGTAAAATACCTCCTTGTTTTCTTATGTTATATGAATGTTTTTTTTTTAAAGTCTTTTACAACCCTTTTTCAATTAAGCTCTCTAAAAGGCCTCCTTATTTTATTTTTAAAAGGGTCTTTTACTACGCTTGTAGAATAAGCGTTGTAAAAGATCCTTGTTTTCTTATGTTATATGAATGTTTTTTTAAAAGCCTTTTACAACGCTTTTTCAAATAAGCGCTCTAAAAGGCCTCCTTATTTTATTTTTAAAAGGATCTTTTACAACGCTTGTAGAATAAGCGCTGTAAAATACCTCCATATTTTAATTTAATAAGGCTCTTTTTTAGTTCAGTTTAGTTCATGTAAATTACTAATTTATATTCAGTACAGTTCATGTAAATTACTAGTTTATATGAAATTACATGAACTTAGTATAAAACACTCAAATCAAGCTAAATATAAGCAGAAAATTAATTAATCAAAAAATCAAATACATGGTTGCTTATATAAAAAAAAATTAAACATGTTCAAACAATTAAATTTACATTAAATCAGTTCAGATTACATGGCTTATATAAAACAATTAAACATGTACATTAAGATTCTCTTCTTCTTTTCCTAGTGGGATTCACATTTGTTTGTCCATTTACAATATGAAAGGATGGATTAATCCAAATTCCCTCATCATGACAATTTGTTTGTCCATTAATGTTATCATCACTTATTTGATTGGTTGATATGATAACATACCATTTATCATCAGCAGGATCAGTGACATAAAACACTTGTTGAGCTTGTGACGCTAAAATAAAATGCTCGTCTTTGTATCCCACCCTATTAAAATCGACAAGTAAGAACCTTGACTCATCAATCCGAACGCCATTATTATTATTATCGTCCCACTTGCAACCAAATATGGGAACACGAAACATTGTGTAGTCTAATTCCCATATGCGCTCGATAACCCCAAAATATGCTAGATTTGCATATATTGGGTTTTTGTCTTTTGCACTTGAGACATGCATTGCTTCAGCTACGAGAGTGACTCCGCTATTTTGCAAAGTGGTTTGATCATCTTGTTTTTTGGTATAAAATGTGTAGTCGTTAATAACATAACCAGTGTAAGAAAAGACATGTAAACTCGGACCATTTGCTAGCCACCTAAATCTATGTGAAATTGATTCGGGTCAATATCAAACTTTGACTTTATATGATTTTTTAACCATGTTATAAAACTTCGATTGTACTCTCAAGTTATACAATTTTAATTCTTATTCATGTTCAAACGAGATAACTAATCCATGTGTATTGTAACATACGGTTGAACCTCATCATCATTGTGCAGAACATATAATTGTGCCTACTCCCATTCTATCCTTGATATAGTCAGTAGTCTCCTTTCAATTATCCCTTCTCCTGATATTATTCCCGAATGACGAGACATGGGAAGTCCTATGGATTCAACAGCTTCTTCAACAACGTACCCTTTTAATATACGTACCCTTCAACAACGTACAAAATTCAGCAGCTTCTTCAACAACGTACCGTTCAGCAATGCAACCTTCTAGTCGACTTCTACTTTATACGTACCCTTTTAATATTTTCATATATCGTTCTATCGGATACATCCATATCATATAACTTGACCCACAATGTTATGCCTCCTTAACAAGATGAACAATAAGGTGAACCATTATATCAAAAAACAAGGGTGGGAAATACATTTCAAGCTCACACAAAGTAACAACAATTTCCCTCTGCAATATCAGTAATTTTTTAGGATCAATCACTTTACTACAAATTCCCCTGAAGAAGAAACATAATCTAGTTAAGGCTCTTCAAAGTTTTTTAGGTAAAATGGAATGTATACCTATTGGTAGCAAATGCTCCATTAGAATATTACAATCATGAGTCTTCAAACCTTTTAACTTGAGGACTTTCATACAAACCAAATTTTTAATGTTTGAATAGTATCCCTTTGGAACTTTAAGTTCGTGTAGAAATTTACATAAAACATTTTTTAATGTTTGAAGAATATCCTTCTGGAACTTTAACTTCGTGTAGAAATTTACATAAAACAATTTTTTCCTTTCTAGATAGAGTGTGAGCGGTTGGAGGTAGATATGTGCGATTTTCTTTCTTTACGAGATCCAATTCATTTCTTATTCCCATATCGACCAAGTCCAAACTTGCATTGATGCCATCTTTAGACTTTCCTAGAACATTGAGTAACGTACCAATAACACTATCAAATGCATTTTTTTCAATATGCATCACATCGAGGAAATGTCTTATATACAATGACTTCCAATATGGTAATTCAAAGAAAATTGACTTTTTCTTCCACCCAGTCTTGACCAGCTCTCCCGCAAAAGGTTTGCCAAATTTATTGGTCAAACTTTGTAGTTTTTCAAGTATTTGATATCTAGTCGGTGCTAAAGGAGCTTTACCTTCCTCTGATTTTCCGTTGAATGCATTTCTCCACCCACGATACTGATCACTATAAGGTAAAAATCTACAATGTCCAAGAAATACATTCTTCTTACAATGTTTCAACCGCATTCAATTTGTACTCTCTTCACATATAGGACATGCACACTGACCTTTAATGCTATATCCTGATAAATTACCATATGTTGGAAAATCATTAATTGTGCCGAACAACATAGCCCTCAAATTGAAACATTCTTTCCTATACCCATCATAAACTTCCACACTTGTCTCCCACATAATTTTTAAATCTTCAATTAAAGGAGTCAAGTATACGTCAATATCATTCCCCGGTTGTTTGGATCCATAAATTAACAGAGACAACATCATAAACTTTCGCTTCATACATAACCATGGAGTTAGGTTATAAATCAAGAAAATCACAGGCCACGTGCTGTGTGAGATGCTTTAAAGACCATGTGGATTCATTCCATCAGTAGAAAGTGCAAGTCTTAGATTTCTTGACTCTATTCCGAATTCAGGATACTCGTGATCAATTTTTGCCCATTGTGGGGAATTTGTAGGGTGTCGAAACATTCTATCTCTAATCCTTTCATTTGCATGCCATGTCAAGTGTTTTGAATCTTCTTCACTGTGATACATGCGCCTAAATCTTGGTATTATAGGAAAATACCACCCAACTTTTGCTGGGGTAGATTATTTTTTCTTATATCGAGAGACATTGCATTTCGGACACGCCTTTAGTAATTCATATTTATTTCGAAATAAAACGCAATCGTAAGGACACGTATGAATCCTATCGTAACTCATGCCAATGGAGCACAAAATTTGTTTAGCCTCGTAGGTTCGACTAGGAAGTTCATTATCATCTGGCAACGTATCTTTTAAGAGTGTTAATAATTTTGGAAGCTTTTATCAGACCATCCATTACTTGCTTTTTAGTTGTACAACTTTAATATTGCCAATAGTCTTGTGAATTTAGTACAACCATTATATAATGGTTTCTCTGCATCATTCAACAAACTCTCAAACATTTTAGGAAATCCCGAAGATCTTCTTTAACTGCTTTTGCAATCTCCTCAACTCGGTCCGGCTCATATGTATCTGTATCGAAGTTAGTTGAAGCATATGTCGAACCATTCTCAAAATTAATGTTTCCTTTTTTTTTTCTTACCATGTCTTATCCAACATGTATAGCTTTGATCAATTCTATTCCATACTAAATGTCATTCCAATTCATCTTCTATAACGTGTTTTCCAAAACAATATTTTAAACAAGGTCAAACGACTCTATTTGGATCTTTTGCATTATTCACTGCAAACTCAACAAACTCATTCACTCCATTTTTATACTCTTTTGACAATCGATTGACAAACATCATTTTCTGGTCCATATTATATGACAATCTAACAATTTCAAAACATAAAAGATAACAAAACAGAACAAATCAACAAATTTCAAAAAGAAAAGATTTATTATGTAACAATTTATTAGTTTTGAATTATTAAAAAACTAAAGATTTTTTTACAACAACAAATTAATAAATACAGTACCTGAGACAACATATCCAGCGCATGTCTTTTACTTGTAAAAAAATGCTCTAATAGATCCTTTAATTATTTGAAAGTGCATGTCTTTTACTTGTGAAAAAAGCGCTGTAATAGGTCATTTAATTACTTGAAAGGGTATGTCTTTTACATCGCTTGTAAAAAAGCGCTCTAATAGATCCTTTAATTATTTGAAAGCACATATATTTTACAGTGCTTGTGAAAAAAGCGTTGTCATAGGTCATTTAATAATTTGAAAGCGCATGTATTTTACAGCGCTTGTAACAAAAGCGCTGTAATAGGTCATTTAATTATTTGAAAGCGCATGTATTTTACAGCGTTTGTAAAAAACCTGTTGTAATAGGTCATTTAATTATTTGAAAGCGCATGTATTTTACATCACTTGTGAAAAAAGAGCTGTAAAACATTATGTGAGGGCGCTTCATTTTACAGCGCTTGTGTAAAAGCGTTGTAAAAGCCTTGTAAATATTATGCGCAAACGCTATATGACCCTACAACAGCGTTTGTCAGAAAAGCGTTGTTATATGTTCCGTTATTTTTAAAACATATTTACAACAGCTCTTGTATTTTGTAAGCATTGTGAAAGATGTGCTATAAAATGACATTTTTTGCATTGTGATTTCAGCATTTCGTTATCGTTGTATATTTAACTATTATATGTTCTTCATTTTATATGATTAATATTAGTATGGAAATATTATATTTTTTAAATTCATGTACTTTTTGACATTTTCGATTTGACAAATTAATCATAAAAATTATTTTATGTAAAAAGTTGGTTAACATCAGACTGATAGGAAAGTTAAATATGATAGTCTATATCAATGAAAATGTTAATACCAATTTATAAGAGGTGTATAGCCTTGATTAGTAATTGAATATGAGTGTACACCAAAGACTTCTTAAGATAAAGATTATACTCCCTAAGTTGTCGTCTTACTCAAAGTAATTGACAATACAATATAATGATGTATACAACAACCCGAAAATGAATTATTAAGCTTGTCCGTAAAAAATGAACTACTTCCCATGTTTCTCAAGATTTCTTTATATACTCTAGGAGTTCATAATAACTTAGTAGAGGATAATTCTTGTATTGGCACAAGAATTTAGAGACACACATAAAAGAAAAATGCGGAAAAATATTAGTTAAATAATATATAGTTTTAAAATAATTAAAAGAAATATAATTTTTTTTGTATGTGATCGATTAGTGTGTCGAATTTCTTGTGTCTACACAAGAATTCCATCTTAGTAGAACGACTTGTCATCATGACTCAAAAAGTTAATGAATATAAGTATGTAAAGATTGGAGAAATTTTAGTAAAGAAAACTTGGAGGTGAATTTGAAAAATTCATCATAATTTTGTTTAACCTCTAAAGAGTAGTTTTTTATTAAATTCTATGTAGCTCCATAATTTTATCAATCCAAACATGTATTAAATAATAATATGTTCCTACTATTTACTATATCATTCATTCATGAGTAGTAGTTTGTTTAGAACAATATTTATAATAGTATTTAAAACATTACAACAATTCTTCACATATGCAAATAGCTCATAGATATATGTGAAAGAAACACTACAAATAAAAATAAAAATTTCTTGAGGCTGAAAAGTCTTAAATAATAATAATAATATTTAGATAACACAAATGTTATTTACACAAAACACTTAAGTCAAATGAAAATTTGATACGAAACAATAGTTGGTGCGAAAGTTATATTTAAACATCAAGTAAATACTATAATTGCATACCTATTTTATATCTAGTCTTTTGGATATAGAGCAATTTCAATTACTTTAATTGCTGAGGTGAATATTTGCTGTATTTGATAATATCTTTATCCATTGATAAGTGACTTGAATCAAATGCAAAAGGGTGGATGAAAATCAACGAAAGGATCTTTATGTTTGATAAACAATGCATTGAAGATAGTGAATAGATTGTTCTTTTTTGTATGAATTATGGAAATTAAAAGTTTGAAAAGTGATCATAGCCTTTAAGTGTATTGATTAGAGTTAAAGTTACTAACTGTATTAAATAGTTGTATTTAAATGGGCACGTGAAATAGTTTATTTTACATTACATATTGGTGAAACAAAATATAATGGAAGCAAAACATGAAAGTAGTCTGATTTAGAATGTGTCACGTCAAAATTTTTGTGAGTTGATAAATTTTGAAATAAGTTGTGTATATATAGATGAATTGTCGTATATAGAATTTGTGTCTTTATCTTAATATATTATAATAAATTATGAAATGCCAAAATCAATTTTTCTTATAATTTGGAATAGACGTGCCCTTATTCTAAAACTAATTAAGCAACATAATTTTTACTTGATTTGTTTATTTAACTTCATTCTTTTGTTCTTAAAGAATAAAGCAATAAAACTCTCATGCATTAATTGTGGACAAGTGAGGGTTCGATAGGGATAGCAATGGTAGGTTTGGATAGGTACTAATATACACGTCTCTATAGTCGCAGTTTGAAAAAGATACATGTACCCGAACACACCCGCATACATGGTAGGTTTGGTAGGTACTAACTTACATGTCCTTATTGTCGCGATTTGAAATAGATACTCATACCCGAACACATACCCAAATATGTATCAATTTTAATTCATGTACCCTATGTCAGCCTATACTTGTTACCCGTGTTTGAACGAAAGTAAATTGATAAATCACAAAATACCATATCATTTTTCTTTTTATCTTAGAAGATATAATAAATTCCACTATAATTAACTCACACAACTGTGAGGTCTCGAGTTCGAATCCTGGACAAGATGTCCAACTTAAACTTTTGTCAGTTGAGTTAAGACTTAAAGACAAATACCATATCATTTTAACACAATTAAAAAAAATACCCAAAGATCTTTAATGTTTAGTCATGAAAATAATAAACTAAAATAGTTAAATCATTCAAAACTATATTGAGTAATGAGTATATTTCTTTGATGTAGTGATATTAATAGAAGCAAATAGAAAAATAAAATTAATTACTAGATAGGCTAAACACAATTTTATTTGAATAAAAACAAAATAAAATTTAAAAAATCATTATCATATTTTATGAAATTAATTGTTAATTTTATATATATCTTAGTTATGAAAATTTCTATATTTATGTGCACCTTGCATTAGTTGTGACATCTTAGTTGCACCCTTTTTTTTTAAAATTTGTGTTGTACCATGTCGTTTAAATTCGGTAGCTATGTAAACGTTTTATGTAATGGAAAAAACATGTCAAGAATCAAATTTTGTTCATTACTGCTTTAAGTACACATCTAGCACTCATTATATATTGTATGATGATGAGTTACTTATGAGAAATATTTCAACTACTACTTATAAGAAAAGAAAAATTACAGTTTATTCGTAATGATAATAGATTTTTTAAATGATAGTTTCTTGCATATAGCCTTGGCATCAATTTAAGATAAACTAATTATGATTGATATAAAATACGTTCAATGTAGTAATATTACCCTAAATAAGTCAAACAATTCATTTCGTTCATCCCTAGTTAACTTTTTTCATTACGGTTTTCCTTCCTCCATAATAAAAAGTATGATACTAGCAATTGTTAAAACTACTAATTTGTGTTGATCAAACCTATGTAAAAAAACAATATATAAAATTATGTTGTGTAACTTAATAATAAAATAAAATATCAATAAAATGTAAGTTACTCACCCATCACCTTTTGGGAGTATTGGAATTTTTGGTTTATTTTCTTCTCCACTAATATGACTAGATGAAAATTGAGTTGCTTCATTAATCATAGATGGTAAAGCGTGATATTTGGTGCTTTGCAGTCGAGGATGAGCTTGAAGTGG
Source organism: Cicer bijugum (assembly GCA_037974875.1). NCBI lineage: Eukaryota > Viridiplantae > Streptophyta > Magnoliopsida > Fabales > Fabaceae > Cicer > Cicer bijugum. The sequence goes on along the minus strand of JBBPBT010000720.1, from coordinate 11,987,554 downwards.
TGGAGGGTGAGATTGCGTGGATTGTGATCGTGATCGAGGTTGAGCTTGAGGTTGCGTTGGTGAAGGGTAAGATTGAGTAAATTAAGGACGAGATTGACATAGGGTGGGGTTTGAGATAGTGGAGGATGAGATTGGGTGGATTGGTGTTGTGATTGGAGTTGAGATAATGGAGGATGAGATTGGGTAGATCAGAGTTGTGATTAGATTGAGAATGGATGAATCACTTAGATTGTGGTTGAAATTAAGGTGTAACAGGTTGTGGTTGAGATTGAAATTGGAGTGAAATTGGTAGTGGTTAAGCGAGTTGAGGTTGGAATAATGATGGAGTGGGATGAGGTTGACTAATGAAAATTACGCTAAAAGGGGGAATATTAACATCTATTGCTCTCTTATTTGTTGGCTTTTTAGTTTACTTCATAATTGACTACAAAAGAAAAAAAAGTAGATTATATATTCTATACGAGATATATTTAAAAATAAATAAATGTTGTTAGTTGAATAATTGAATAATGGTGATATATATAATGTTTTAATACTTACTCAATAAAGAAAAAGTAGGTTATACATTAGCACATGATATATGAATATATAATCAAAAGCTAACAAATACATCGTCAATAATACTAAAATATTAGAAAGAACAATAAAATCATATATACAACTAACCTGAAAGGAAGGATCCTTTCTCGTCTTAATGAACGCTTGCCATATTTCATCATCAATAAAAGAATATACATCAACATGAGATTTATGATTCAGGTCCCCATTATTTAAGTATCTCCTTGTTAATGCAACTTTAAATGCCCTCCAACGCTCACCCATATATTGAAAACATTTCTTTTTAATAAATTCATTATTAGGAACTAGGGGTGGGAATAGGCCCGGCCAGGCCAGGCTTTGAAAGGCCTGAGCCTGGCCTACGATTTATTTTTTCGGCCTAAACTTGGCCTACGGCCTATCATAGGCTTTTTTTTCGGCCTAAGCCTGACCTTTTTAATAGTTTGGCCTGGCCTAGAAGCCTTTTTAAAAGCCTTTTTAAATGAATCCATTATTACTTCTTAAACAAATAAGGAACAACTACTAAGTGATTGACTAATTGAACGGTTACCGAATATAAAACGACTACCAAATATAGAACTGCTACCGAATATGGAACGACTACTGAATATGGAATGATTAGTAAGTGATTGCCTAATTGATAGAATTTAAAATAGAAAATAATATTATTAATATAATAATAAAAAATAATATTAATAAATAATAAATATATATAGGCCGACCTGTTAGGCCTAACAGGCTTTTTTTATAAGCCTGAGCTTGACCTATTTAAATAAATAGGCTTCAAAAACAGCCTGAGCCTAGCCTTTTTATTAAATAGGCCAGGCCATAAGTAGGCCAGACCATAGGCCCCTACGGACGGCCTAGCCTATTCCCATCCCTATTAGGAACATTCCATTTTTCCTACATTACACAACAAATATAATAGTTAGTGTACACCAATACTCTAATTAAGTATAATAATAACAAAGATAATTAAAATTATATTGATTGTTGCCCAAATTTTTTTCTTTACGTCTTCATGTACTTCATCCCATTCATTGGTTAAAATACTGACTTTGTCTCGAGCAAGGGAAGCCACATGACCAATGAAAGCTTTCCTGTTATCACCTATAGGCAGTCCAGTTGATTGATCAAAATCAATTGATAACTTATCACCATCCTTACACTTTTGTAACAACTTTGTCATCCGTGTACCGTGTCTACTCTTTTTCTGGGTAGAGTTAGAATCTGATCCATTTTGTGAAGAAGCTGAGGGATCGCCCATGTGTCTCTGTTTAAAAAATATATAATTATGGTTAGTAACAATTCAAAATTCAAAATAATAAATAAATAACATGACGTTATAGATAAATTATCATATAAGGATGACACTATTGCAAGTAAAAAATTATAAACAAAGCAAAGTTTATACAAAACTATGATATTGTACCGCTTTATTTCCTAAAATTGTCATGTTTGAATATTCTCCCATATCCCTTCTTGATGATCATCACGAGTGGCATACACATCGTCCTCTATATTTTCCACAATGAAACCAGGTATTTGTTGTGAGAAAGAAGGAGTCTCATAAATATATGGTAGTGAACTTAGACTTTCATCATGTCCATACATGTTTTTCCCTTGGAGAACCACTGACCACTTTTTGTTAGAAGAGTCCCTAACATAAAACACTTGTCTTGCTTGAGATGCCATAATAAATGGCTCATCCTTATAAGCTACTTTTTTAAGGTCTACCAATGTAAAACCAAATTCATCAATTTTAACCCCATTGTTTATGTCAATCCATTTACATTTAAAAACAAGAACTTTAAACTCAATGAAATCAACATCCCAAATCTCTTCAATGATCCCAAAGTAAGATATTGATGCCACAACAGGATTTTTATCTTTTGAACTTGAAAAGTGCATTGACTCAGCAACAACCATAACTCTACTATTTTTGCACTATACTTTTGTCATCTTGACCCTTTGTATAGAAGGTAAAATTATTTATATCGTAGCCGGTCCAAGTTATGACATCAAAATTAGGCCCATCTGCTAGCCATTTTAATGTAACAGAACATATATTATCTGTTAAAATGGTTTTTTTGAACCACTTTAAGAAAGTCTTGTTATGCTCATTCAACAACCATTTTTCATTCATCCGATGATTTTTTTCCTTGACAATATTTTTGTGAATAGAAAGGTAAGGTTGAACCTCCTCAGTATTATTCAATATATACAAATGTGCTTGAAGTAATTCCTCACGCCTCATGCTCTTAATTTTTAAACCTCGTATGCCCTTACCTGTGCAACTATCCTCATGACGAGACTTAGGAACTCCTATAGTATCCGCTTTTGACCTATAGTCTGAACAAAACTCAATAGCTTCTTTTGTGATGTACGTTTGAATAATAGATGCTTTAGGACGATTTGGATTCTTCACATACCCTTTTAAGATCTTCATGTATCGCTCAATTGGATACGTTCACCTTAAATAAAGAGGACCGCATAACCTAATTTCTCTCACTATATGAACAATTAAGTGAACCATAATGTCAAAAAAAGGAGGAAAATACATCTCCAGTTGGCACAAAATAATAACAGCTTCATTTTCCAACTCATCTAATTTTTTAGGATCAATGACTTTGCTACATATGACATTGAAGAATAAGCACAACCTAGTTAAAACATCTCTCACTTATTTAGGTAATATTCCACGAATAGCCACTGGTAGTAGTTGTTGCATTAATACATGGCAATCATGAGACTTTAAACAACCTAATTTTAGATCTTTCATTGAGATAAGACTCTTTACATTTGAAGAATATCTCGTTGGCACTTTTATGCCTCTTAGAGTCTCACAAAAAAGTATTCTCTCATATTTTGATAAGGTATGACAAGCCGGAGGCAAATACATTCGCTTACCTGATGGTTGTGGAGCTAATTCTTGTCGTATACCTATCTCAACCATATCTAAATGAGCATTCAATCCATCCTTTGTTTTTCCTAGAATGTTGAGAAGTGTTCCAATTACACTATCACACACATTTTTCTCCACGTGCATCACATCAATACAATGTCTAACATCTAGATTGGACCAATAAGGAAGATTAAAGAACATAGACCTCTTTTTCCATACATTTTTCTCAATAGATTGTTTTTTATTCTTTCCAAATTTTACATTGACATCCTTCAACCTTTGATAAATTTGCTCTCCAGTTAATGCTTTTGGAGCAATTCGATTCTCCTGATCTCCATTAAACGCTTTTCTCAACCTACGATATGGGTGATTAGGATTAAGAAATCTCTGATGTTCAACGTAAATAGTCTTCCTTCCATGTTTTAATTGGAGGTAGCATGTATCTTCTTCACATATAGGACACGCTTTATGTCCCTTAACACTATAACCACTCCAGTTTCCATACGCAGGAAAATCATTGATGGTGCAAAATAACATTGCATGCATTTTAAAATAATCACAAGAATAACCATCAAACACTTCAACTCCTTCCTCCCAAAGAATTTTCAAGTCTTCGATCAATGGACTTAGATAAACATCTATGTCATTTCTAGATTGCCTTGGACCCGAAATCATCATATATAGCATAATGTATTTGCGCTTCATGCAAATTGAAGGAGGTAGATTGTAGATAATTAAGAGAACGGGCCATGAACTATGGTTACTACTTAAGTTACCGTATGGGTTCATTCCATCTGTGGCAAGTCCAAGTCTAAGATTTCTTGGCTCATTCCCGAATTCAGGATACAATTCATCAACTTTCTTCCATTGTAATGAATCAGCTGGATGACGAAGTTGTCCATCACGTTGTCTCTGATCAGCATGCCATCTAATATTCTTTGCATCATTGACATTAACGAATAATCGTTTGAACCTTGGAATTATTGGAAGATACCATAACACCTTTGCAGGAGGACCTGTTGTGCTTTCATTGCAATTAGAATCACCGTCCTTCACTTTATAGCATGATAACCCACACACGGGACATTGGTTCAAATCTTCAAACTCATTTCGGTATAGTAAGCAATCATTAGGGCATGCATGTATTTTCTTATACTCCATACCCATTGGACACAATATCTTCTTTGCATCATAATAACGGTTTTGCAATGTGTTATCTTCAGGAAACATTTCTTTCAACAACTCAAGTAGTTTCGTGAAGCTTTTGTTTGTCCATCCATTTCTCGCTTTCAAGTTGAACAATCTCAGCACTGCAGATAACCATGTGAAGTTAGTGCATCCCGGATACAAAGCCTCTTCTTTGTCGTTGCACAAACTATCAAAAACATGTGCACTCTGAAAAGACTCTTGTCCAATATCAAGAATCATGTTCTCAAGCCGATTATCCATTCTTCACGAACTTCTTCTCTTTCTGATACATATGTCATGTTTAACGAATCACCATGCCATACCCATTTTGTATAAGTTTGGCATATTCCATAACAAATAAGATGATTTCTTATTTCTTCAAACTGTAACCGATTTCCATTTAAACATTTAACACCAGGACAATAAAATTTTCCTTCATTTTTGGGAAGTTTTTTTAAAGCAAATTCTAAAAATTCTTCCACATCTTTCTGATACACTTCACTTAAATGATTAGCATTCATCCAACTACGATCCATAACTACTTCTATTAGAAATGAATAACTGTAAAGATTAAGATAAAAGATTAAAACTAAAACAATTTTATTATTCAGGAAATGTATATTTTACTTTTTATTTATTGTCCTAAAGTGTCGTATTCATAATAGCTAAGAATAATCTAATAGTATATTATTATTTTCTTTTTTATTGTTATAATTTTGTGAATATCTAAGTTCCGATAAAATTTACAACCACAAAATAATTGAAATATTTTAAATGGGGAACTTTTAATTAATTTACAACCCAAAATAATTGAAATATTTTAAATGAAACACTTCCATTTGAAATAGTTCAAATATGATACATTTTCAAGTGTATTAGTTTAATAAATTTCTTTTATGTATTTTAAAATTAATTAATTTTCCTATGCATCAATGATAAGAGCTATTACTTTAAGTTTTAATAGATAACATACTACATTTGTAAAGTTTACACC
>JBBPBT010000720.1:11967432-11981749 GCA_037974875.1 Cicer bijugum | reverse complement strand
TTATGGTATATTTTTTAATTATTTTGTTGAAGAGTACCTTATCTGCCTTTATACATAAAATGGTATTGTTATTGTATATTTTTTAATTGTTTTGTTAAAGAGTACCTTATCTGCCTTTCTATATAAAATGATATTGTTATTGTATAGTTTTTAATTGTTTCGTTAAAGAGTATCTTATCTGCCTTTCTACGTAGAATATTATTGTTATTGTATATTTTTTTAATTATTTTATTGAAGAGTGTTTTTCAGCTAAAAAATAAAAGGGCAAACTTAATTGATTTAGATTAAACAAAAGAACGTTGCAATCCCTCCATTCTAAAACAAACTCACCCTAAAAATATTCATGTCTAATGTCTTTAATACATAAAATAAAATACTACGTTTATAAGTTTACACCTTACTATCTATATGCTTTCTATATAAAATACTACTGGTTGACTCCCTATTATGTACACACACAAATTCTAAAAAATGAAATTTCTAAAAATTAAAATATGTAAATATCTAATTTAATTTGAGAATCAAACCTGTTTTAATGAATTGATGACGATAAAACGACAACGGTTGTAAAGTTGAATCGAAGTTGTAGGTGCTTCACGATACAGTGGTTAGGAATAGAAGGAAGAGGTTTAGAGCGCACATGTTATGGGAGCGGGAAAAAAAAAACTCTAAATACACGGCAACTTTTATTTTATTTTTTTAACGTGCCTTACATTGATTATCAATATAACAACATTTTAAATATTTATAAAATTGCCACCGCCTCATTTTTTTAAATGTCATAAATATTTATAAAATTGCGACCGCCTTATTTTATTAAATGACATTTTATCCTTAAGTAAGTTATCAATATAACCACGTTAGACAAATGTTAAATATTTACAAAATTGTCACCGCCTTATTTTATTAAATACCATAAATATTTACAAAATTGCCACCACCTCATTCTAATGGATTTTTTAACCTTAAATTGGTTATCTATATAACCACGTTAAACAAATTTTAAATATTTACAAAATTTTCACAGCCTCATTTTGTTAAATGACATCTTTAAGTCATAACTGCATTAAATAAGTTTTAAATTTTGTAATATAACCGCATTAAATAAGTTTTAAATATTTACAAAATTGCCACCGTTTCATTTTATTAAGTGGTTTACCGATTAAATGATTTAATCACGTGGAGTATGATGGGATATATTAATTTTTTTAATTTTATTTTTATAGTATTTCTTAAATCGGTTGTCAATCTAACAGTGTTAATATGTTTCACATATTTACAAAATTGCCACCGCCTCATTTTGTTAACTCGTTTATATAGGCAACCGACTTAAATATATATCTGCTTCATTTGTTAACTCTAGTGGCACATAACCGACTTAAATTTACTGAATTAAAAACTCAATTTTCTACTAGCGATGATTTTTGTATGTCAACTGAGTTTACGTACGTTTTTACCTCTTATATTTAAACAGATGACCCCAAAGAAGTATTACAAACATCAACAAGGTTGGGTTAAATACCCATACCAAGTTTTGAAAGAATAAGTTTTAGCTACTTAACTAAATCACGAGCTTCAATATTTTGAGCTCTTTTAACAAACACAACATAAACTTTAACAAAATTATTACAAAGAGAAATACAATCCTAGATAATGAGTTCAATTTCATTTAGGCAAGACCTTCCTTCTATGCCTTTTACGACTGTGAGTGAATCAGTGGCTATAGACTATAGTAACAAATTGAAGCTTGAGATCACTAGCAATCTGCAGGGCCCAACGAACTCCAAGAGCTTAGGCCAAGGCTGGACTCGTTTGGATATCTTCCTTCCTACAAGCTGAGACCATAAACGTGCCTTTACGGTCCCTGATTAGCATATCCCGTCATGTTAAACCATCAATAAAACAACCTTAATTCACGTAAATTATGTTACAGAAAAAAAACATCAATTGGTTCTGTCACGGTTGGACCAGCCTGCGCCAGTTGTGCATTAAACGTAGCAGCACTGGCAGCCAATTTCACGGCCTGATACAATCTGTTTACGAAGATTAACTAGTTTTCAGAAGACCAGATCTTACAAAGAGTGATGCAGAAAAGTTAACTCCATTGCAAGGGGCATGAATTCCAAGGGGTGACGAGAGCCAAGTGGCATAACAGCAGGTGTCCACTTTTAATCCTTTCTTATCTACCCTAGCTCTTCTAGGGAGGACGTATTTAGTTAATCTCCAAAGAACATTTCGAAATTTTATTAGGAACCGGAGTTTTTCAAATTTTCCCTCATCCTTTTCAGTGGTGGTTCAATTGTGCATCAACCAGAGTTCTATTGGCATAGTAGATTAAATGAAATACCTTCCCATGCCTTTGATCAAATACTGCTCCCACAACATAATCACTTGCATCACATATGACTTCAAATGGCTTCTCCCAATCTGGAGTAGTAATAATAGGTGTTATGATGAGTGCTTCCTTCAGAGTGTCAAATGCCTTAACATATTCAATATCAAATTCAAATGTTACATATGGTGTAGGAATTTGTACAGAGGCTTTTAGATTTGAGAAAAACCTTTGATAGATCTTCTATAGAACCCAACAAATCCTAAGGAACTCCTTATCCTTTTCACAGAAGTAGGATAAAGCAATTTTTCAACCACTTCATTCTTTGCCTTATCTACTTCCAATCATTTCTTTGAAATTTTATGTCCTAACTCAATGTCCTCTTTTACCATAAAATGACACTTCTCGTAGTTAAGTATCAAATTGGTCTCTTTACATCTTTCTAGCCCTTGTTCTAGGTTTTGTAAGCATTTATAGAATGATTCTCTAAAGACTGAAAATTCATCTATAAATATTTCCAAGGATTTTTCTATCGAAAGTATTGAAATCATACACATCTGAAAAGTAGTTGAAGCATTACACAATCTAAATGACATTCTTCTAAATGCCAAATTTTTATAAAGGCATGTGAAAGTTGTCTTTTCTTGATCTTTAGGTTCTATAGAAATTTGGTTGTAACTAAAATAAGCATCAAGAAAGTAGTAGTAGTCTTGGCTTGCCAATTTATTCAACATCTTATCAATGAAATGCAATGGGAAATGATCTTACTTGGTGGCTTTGTTGAGTTTTCTATAATCCATGCAAACCCTCTAATCAATGACAGTTCTAGTTGGAATCATCTCATTCTTGTCATTCACAACTCCTCCTGTTTTCTTTGACACACATTACATAGGGCTGACCCACACACCATCTGATATGGGATAAACAGTTCCTACATCTAGCCACTTGATGGTTTCCTTTTTAACAACTTTTTTCATGATATGATTTAATCTCCTTTGACTTTCAATATTGTTTTTAGAATTATCTTCCAAAAAAACTCTGTTTATGCAAATAGTGGGGCGTATTCCCTTCATGTATGCCATTTGCCAACCCATCAGTTTTTTATGCTTCTTCAACACATAAAGCAATAATTTCTCTTGTGCAGAATCTAGCAAGGAAGAGATAATGGCTGGAAGCGTGTCATTCTCCCCAAGATACACATACTTTAAGTGAGATGAAGTTGATTCAATGATGCTAAACTTCTTTAGGTTTAGGATTTATGAAGTATTGAACGATGTTTGTGGTTTAATATGTTTATGGCATGTTTGTATTAGTTATTCAAGGTGATTTAATGTTGTCTTGAACTCTGAATCTGACCACCTTAAATTTATTGTTAATTTTTGCACATGAAAAGGGAAAAATTGATTTGCTTGTTCAACATGGATTAAGTCAAAATGTTCGGACAAGTGGTTAAAATTAAACACCTAGGAATAATATTAAAGTAAATAGAATAAAAAAGAAAATATAAACTATAGCATGGTTGGACGTGAACATGAACCTACAAATGTCATTAGTGCATTTGAAAACTTTGATGAACAAGTTGGAAAACCTCTAAGGTTACACAGTTCAAAATGCAACAAACATGCGATGCCATTTTAGTATCACAAACTTAGTTCACACCTATTATATGAACAAGATTTGTTAAAAATCCTAATTGGACAAGACAAAGCCTAGGAAGGACGAAAATGACCTAAATGTTAATCCAATGACACAAACACACCAATTGGATGCACAAGATAGGTTAAAAACCTAATTGGACAAGAATAAGCCTAGGGAGGACGAAAATGACCAAAATGTTAATCTAATGACACAAACACACCTATTGGAAGCACAAGATTGGTTGAAAACCCTAATTAGACAAGAATAAACCTAGGAAGGAAGAAAATGACCTAAATGTTAATCTGATGACACAAATGAACTTATTTTCTATACAAGATTGCTTAAAAACCCTAGTTGGACTAGAATAAGCCTAAGGAGGATGAAAATAACCAAAATGTTAATCCAATGACAGAAACACACCAATTGAAATCACTAGAATAGATAAAAACCCTAATTGAACACGAATAAATCTAGGGAAGACAAAAATGACCTAAATGTTAATCCAATTACACAAATGAACTAATTCGATGTACAACATTGACAAAAATGACCAAATTGTTCATCCAATGACACAAACACATCTATTGGATGCACAAGATTGGTTAAAAACCCTAATTGGACAAGAATAAGCCTAAGAAGGACGAAAATGACTTAAATGTTAATCCAATGACACAAACACACCTATTTGATGCACAAGATTGGTTAAAAACCCTAATTTGACTAGAATAAGCCCATCGATAACAAACATGACCTAAATGTTAATTCAATAAAACAAACACACCTATTGGATGCACAAGATTGGTTAAAAACCCTAATTGGACTAGAATAAACCTAGGGAGTACGAAAATGACCTAAAAGTTAATCCTATGACACAAATGAACTTATTGGATGCACAAGATTGCTTAAAACCCTAATTGGACTAGAATGAGCCTAAGGAGGATGATAATAACCAAAATGTTAATCCAATTCCAGAAACACACCAATTGGAATCACAAGATTTGTTAAAAACCCTAATTGGACTAGAATAAGCCAAGGGAGGACGAAAATGACCTAAATTTTAATCAAATGACAAAAACATACATATTTGATGCACACGATAGATGAAAAACCTTAATTGGACAAGAATAAGCCTAGTGAGGGTGAAAATGATCGAAATGTTCTTCTAGTGACACAAACACACCTATTAGATGAACAAGATTTGTTAAAAACCCTAATTGGACTAGAGTAAGCCTAGGGAGGACAAAAATGACCTAAATGTTAATTCAATGACACAAACACACCTATTGGATGCACACGATTGGTTACTAACCCTAATTGGACAAGAATAACCCTAAAGAGGATGAAAATGACCTAAATGTTAATCCAATGTCATAAACAAACCTATTGAATGCACAAGATTGGTTAAAAACCATAATTGAACAAGAATAAGTCTAGTTAGGATGAAAGTAACCTAAATGTTAATCCGATGTCACAAATGAACTTATTAGATGCACACTGTTGCTTAACAACCCTAATTGGACTAGAAAAAACTTATTGGATGCACAAGGTTGGTTAAAAACCTTAATTGGAGAAGAACACGCATTGGGAGAATGAAAATGACCCAAATTTTACTCAATTGACAGAAATGAAATAATTGGATGAAAAAAATTGGTTAAACACCCTAATCAGACTAGAATAAGCCTAAGGAGGATGAACATTGCTTAAATATTAATCCAATGACATAAAAACACCTATTGGATGCACAATGTAACACCCCGTTTTTCAAAGCGAGGGTGTATTTTTTTTTCAAAAAGAATTAAAATAAAACAGAGAATTAAATAAGGTAACACCTTTGGATTACTAATTAAGGCATTGTAATTTACAAGCAGCGGAAAAAGTTATCAAAATATGAGTTCAAAATATTTACATAACAAAAGTGGTATAGTCTTCCAATTTAAAAATAAAAGCAACCCAAAAGAAAGATATTTGTTCCCTCTGTGTCAACCTAGTCTGATCATTTTACAAAACAACTAAACACCATGAGTGATCTCCACGCGCCCCGTGAGATCCTCCTAATGTGGCTCCAATCAAGCATGCCCATCTACATTCCCATCCATAGGGTACAAACCGGTAGGATCATCCTAGCTCTCATCTGAGGGCAAAGCCCAGATTTCCACAATAGTTGTAAAGGGTCACCAACAGAAATTAACAGTTAACACATCACATTTAAGTTTTCAAATGCATAAAATATCCTCTCAACTAAGCATGCACCTTAAAAGGATTTTTCATATGCGAAGAGTTCATATAATGCTTGCCAAATATTAAAGAAATCAAATAAAGTTCTCCAAATATCAAGTAATATATAACTGACCAAAACATTGATAAATCAATTGAGGAATCAATTATCCAACTCAAAATAAGATTTTCCAATAAGCCAATCGATTGGGCCAATGAATTTCCTGAAAGTTTTTAGTGAAAACTGAACTCTGAACTTGCATCAATCGATTGGGGCAATCGATTTCGAGAAAGACTGAGCCCCTGTATTGGCCAATTGATTGGGCAAATTGATTTCGTGGAAGACAGATCCCCTGTAATGAATCTACTCGATTGAGCAAATCGATTTTGTGAAAGACAGAGCCCCTGTAACTCATCAAATCGATTGGGTAAATCGCTTTCGCTGTGTATTCTTTCAAAAATTCATAAACTAACTCAATCACATTCATACATAATCCCAAATCTTAACACTTAGTACTGATAACGCAATCGCTACAACAACATGAGTTTCGAAATAGTATTGCAATCAAACATGCTATCACCAAATTCCAAAACATAACACTTAACACTTATAACACAATACTACAACATCATGAGTTTCGAAATGGTATTGCAATTAAACATGTTATCACCAAATTCCAATACATAACACTTAACACTTATAACACAATACTACAACATCATGAGTTTCAAAATGGTATTGCAATTAAACATATTATCACCAAATTCCAAAACATAACACTTAACACTTATAAGACAATACCCACACGGACAAGATGAACCAACAATACACAATTCACCAGGGCGTAGTCTCTCACAGACAAACCCCTGTGCAGTCTCTCACGGACAAACACAATTTTCCAGGGCGTAGTCTCTCACGGACAAACCCTTGTGCAGTCTCTCACGGACAAACACAATTTACCAGGGCGTAGTCTCTCAAGGACAAACACCTGTGCAGTCTCTCACGGACAAACACAATTCACCAAGAAACGTAAGTCGTAAACGTACCACCTATCACGGGTCAGTACTGTTTACCGATGTGCCACTTATCACGGGTCTGCACAACTTACCAAAAAGCTTAAACCATAAACGTACTGCCTATCACGGGCCCGTACCATTTACCAAGGTGCCACCTATCACGGGTCTGCACAGTTTACTAAAACAAACATTAAGTAAACGAGTCATTAAGAGATTCCCTGTTCTTAATACTCATTTGACTTAAGCGATTTTCAAAACAAACAAAAAGTAAACAAGACATTAAGAGATTCCCCATTCTTAACGCCCAGTTAACTTAAACGATTTTCAAAACAACATTAAGTAAATAAGTCATTAAGAGATTCCCCATTCTTATTACTTATTTAACTTAAACGATTTTCAAAACAAATATTAAGTAAACGAGACATTAAAAGATTCCTCATTCTTAATTCCCATTTAACTTAAATGATTTTCCAAAACAAACATTATGTAACCAAGACATTAAGAGATTCCCCATTCTTAACACCTAGTTAACTTAAACAATTTTCAAAACAACATTAAGTAACCAAGACATTAAGAGATTCCCCATTCTTAACGCCCAGTTAACTTAAACGATTTTCAAAACAACCTTTAGTAAATAAGTCATTAAGAGATTCCCCATTCTTAATACTTATTTAACTTAAACTATTTTCAAAATAAATATTAAGTAAACGAGACATTAAGAGATTCCCCATTCTTAATTCTCATTTAACTTAAACGATTTTGACAAACAAACACACATTAAGTAAACGAGACGTTAAGAGATTCCCCATTCTTAATACTCGTTTAACTTAATGGTTTTCAAATTCCACACCAAACAAACTGAAACAAAATATCCAAATCAATCAACGAATCACACCAAATCACAAAACAACATTAAGTAAATAAGTCATTAAGAGATTCCCCATTCTTAATACTTATTTAACTTAAACGATTTTCAAAACAAATATTAAGTAAACGAGACATTAAGAGATTCCCCATTCTTAATTCTCATTTAACTTAAACAATTTTCACAAACAAACACACATTAAATAAACGAGACGTTAAGAGATTCCCCATTCTTAATACTCGTTTAACTTAATGGTTTTCAAATTTCACACCAAACAAACTCAAACATATTATCAACCCACATCAATTCATTCTCCCATAAAATTCAACCATACACATATCAACTTTCATCAATATCAATTAAGAACACGTCAAAAACAACGAACACAAACGACACAATCCACCACTCAAACACACAAGTTTCTTTTACTCAAAATCATACATAAATGAGTTTAAATTCTTTTTTCCCAAAACAATACTCCAATCCTAACAAAATTCGTTTCCACACAACTACAAATAAAGGCCCTAAATACAAACTAAAAGTTTGGAAGGAGCCCTTACCTTCACGTTAGCTTTAACGTGCGATTACGGTACCACGAGTAAATCCGGTAAAATCTCCGCTCACAACGTCGCGTCCAAAGTTGGTCCACTAGCACCGTAGCACGGAGGTGAGCAACCTTCCCTTCTAACACTTCTTGAAACGAAGCTTAGATCTAGGTGAAACAGGGAGGTTTGTGTTTGACGGTTTTGAAATCCCTAACTCCGTTTTCGAATCCGAGAAGGAGGAAGGAGTTGGGAACTTGATCTTTCTCACCCACTAGGCTTGGGTTTCAATTTCGAACTCAAAGGAAGTAAGGAAAGAAAAACAAATGGATAACAATGGAGAAGGAGGGAGATGCGCGCATGAGGCAGTGAGAGGAAGAAGATGGATTTTGTTGTCTTTCTTTCCTTTCCTCTTCTTTTCTTCCACACAAACATATATATGTATTTATATATATATATATATATATATATATATATATTAATTATAATTAACAAATATCCCAAAATACCTAGATATTTGTTAAATTACCATTTCACCCATAACGCATTAAATTCTTCGTAAGAGATTCACCGCAGTTAATTAAATTTATTTATCGACGAGTAATTCTAATCGGGCATCAAAATATCTTTTTGATCATATAAACTCCAAAATATTAATAACTTTGGCTAAAAAGCCTCCGAGCTCAATACCAAAATACACTAAAATACATAAAGTGTAATTTAAAATTATGGGTCTTACACACAATATTGGTTAAAACCCTTAATTGGACAAGAATAAGCCTAAGGAGGAATAAAATGACCTAAATGTTAAACAAATGATACAAACACGCTTATGGGATGCACAAGATTGGTTACAAACCCTAATTGGACAGAATTAGCGTAGGGATAATGAAAATGACCTACATGTTAATCCAATGACACAAACACACCAATTGGATGAACAAGATTGGTTAATTACCCTAATTAGACAAGAATATGCCTTGAGAGGACGAAAATGATCTCAATGTTAATCCAATGACACCAACGCACCTATTGGATGCACAAGATTTCTTAAAACACTAATCGAACTATCATAAGCCTAAGGAGGATGAGAATGACCCAAATGTTAATCTAATAATACAAACACACCTATTGGATCCTATTGATTGGTTAAAACCCTAATTGGACAATAATAAGCCGAGAGAGGACAAAGTGACCTAAATGTTAATCCTATAATTCAAACACAATTATTGGATGTAGAAGATTCCTTAAAAACCATAATTATGTTAGAGTAAGCCTTTGGAGGACAAAAATGACCTAAATTTTTATCCAATAACACAAATGAACTTATTGCATGCAAAAAATTGGTTAAATACCCTAATTGGACAATAATAAGCCGAGAGAGGACAAAGTGACCTAAATGTTAATCCTATAATTCAAACACAATTATTGGATGTAGAAGATTCCTTAAAAACCATAATTATGTTAGAGTAAGCCTTTGGAGGACAAAAATGACCTAAATTTTTATCCAATAACACAAATGAACTTATTGCATGCAAAAAATTGGTTAAATACCCCTAATTGGACTAGTATAAGACTAGGGAGGACAAAAATGACCAAAATGTTAATCCAATGACACAAATGACCTTATTGGATTTACAAGATTGCTCAAAAACCCTAATTGGACAAGAATAAGCCTATGGAAGATGAAAATGACTTAAATCTTAATCCAATGACACAAACATGCCTACTTGATGAACAAGATAGGTTATAAACCCTACTTGGACTATTATAAGCCTAAGGAGGATAAAAATGACCTAAATGTTAATCTAATGACACAATCACACCTATTGGATTCATAGGATTGGTTAAAAACCTTAATTGGACAAGAATAAGCCGAGGGAGGAAGAAGATGACCTAAATCTTAATCCAATGACACAAACACAACTATTGGATGAACAAGATTTGTTAAAAACCTAATTGGACTAGACTAACCCTTGGGAGGACGAAAATGACTTAAATATAATCCAATAAGACAAATGAACTTATTGAATGCACAAGATTGGTTAAAAACCCTAATCTGACTAGAGTAACCCTGGGGAGGACGAAAATGACCAAAATGTTGATTCAATGACACAAACTCACCAATTGGATGCACAAGATTGTTTAAAAAACCTAATTGGAAAAGAATAAGGATATAAAAGACGAAAATGACCTAAATGTTAATCAAATGACGCAAATGAACTTATTTGATTTGCAACATTGCTTAAAAAGCCTAAATGGACTAGAAAAAACCTAAAAAGGATGAAAAGGACTTAAATGTTAATCCAATGATACAAACACAACTATTGGATGGACAAGATTGGTTAAAAACCCTAATTTGTCAAGAAAAAGTCGAGGAGGACAAAAACTACGTAAATATTAATCCAACCCACTAATTGGATGCACACGATTGGTTAAAACCCTAATTGGACAAGAATAAACCTAGGGAGGACGAAAATGACAAATGAATTTATCGGATGCACAAGATTGCTTAAAAACCCTAATTGAACTAGAATAAGCCCAAAGAGGATGAAAATGACGGAAATGCTATCCCAATGACACAAACACACCTATTGGATCCACAAGATTAGTTAAAAACCCTAATTGGACATGAATAAGCCTAGGGAGGATGAAAATGAAATAAATAGTTATCCAATGACACAAGCATACCTATTGGATGCACAAGTTTTGTTAAAAACCCTATTTGGACTAAAATAAGCCTAAGGAGGACGAAAACGAATAAAATTTTAATCATATGAAACAAACAAAACTTTTGGATGCACAAGATTGGTCAAAAACCCTATCTAGAATTGAAAATGCTTAAGAAAGATGAAAATGACCTAAACGTTAATCCAATGACACACACACCTATTCGATGCACAAGATTGGTTAAAAATCTTAATTGGACAAAAATAAGCCTAAAGAGGACGAAAATTACCTAAGTTTTAATCTAATGACACAAACACATCAATTAGATGCACAAGATTGGATAAAGACCCTAATTGGACAAGAATAAGCCTAGGGAGGACAAAAATAACCTAAATGTTAGTCCATTGACACAAACACTCCAATTGGATGCACAAGATTGGTTAAAAACCCTAATTTTACAAGAATAAACCTAAGGAGGATGAAAATAATCCAAATGTTAATCCGACGACACAAATGAACTTATTGGATGCACAAGATTGCTTAAAAACTCTAATTGGACTTATAAGATTGGATTTAGCCAGAGGAGGATGAAAATGACTTAAATGTTAATCCAACGACATAAACACACCAATTGGATTTATAAGATTGGTTAAAAACCCTAATTGGAGAAGAATAAACCTAATTGTTAGACATTTGTTAGTTTTTGATATTATTGACAAATATACATTTTGAAATAAATCTAACATTGCAAACTGAGAAAAAAGTTCAGGAACATCAACTCAATCCTACATTCTTTAGACAGATGCTTGGAACTCAAGAAATCAACAAAAGCTTGCAGATTCACAAGCCAATCGATTGCTCCAATCGATGCTGTTAAAGGGTTGAAATGTTTTTGTTCAGTCTGTGATTCATAAATCGCTAGGCCAAATCGATTTGCATGCTCTATGAAAAATCAAACAGGCTATCAATAGATTAGCCACATCGATTGGTACACTTATTAGAAAATAAATTTTGCAAGTCAGAGAGCTTGTTTGCCACAAATCGATTAGGCAGATCGATTATTTAAATTACAAAGACTGACCTGATAGCTTACATCGATTAGACAAATCAATTAGCACTTTTACTGGATTTAAAAAATGCGCAAGTCAGTGGCATGCCTTGCAACTTAATCAATTTGACATATCGATTAATCCTATCACTGCTTTTATTTCTTTTGTCTACATCGATTAGCACTATTGAGAGTGAAGGTCCCAGAGCCAAACAAATGATTACTAAATCGATTAGGCAAATCGATTTACTAAAATAAGTTTCAAAATAATGTTGGTTTGGAACATACACTGTCGATTGGTACTATCCATTTCTTTACTTCAATTAAATTAAGTTTGACATCAATCGACGCGGTAAATCGATTGAATCATCCAACAGTTGAAATAAGCTTCAGACTTGAGTTTACAATCGATTAGACAAATCGATGTGTGAAAAACACTGTGTCTCTGGAACCAGTGACATCGATTGAATAAATCGTTTGGTGCAAAACTTTTTAGAAACAGAGATGACTGTATTGGTTTAATCGATCAAGTACATCGATTGTTTTTGTAACACCCCATTTTTCTTAGCGAGGGTGTATTTTTTTTTTCAAAAGAAATTAAAATACAACAGAGAAATAAATAAGGTAAAACATTTGGATAAATAATTTAGTCATTATAATTTACAAACAGTGGAAAAGTTTTTCAAAATATAAATCCAAAGCATGTCCTGATGTCAACGTTAGTACATGTACATCCTTCCTACTTAACATAAAGGTAACCCAAAAGAAAGACATATGTGTCCTGAGTGACAACCTAGTCTGATCATTCTATACATAACAAAAAAACAATACGCCTTGAGTAATCTCCACGTGCCCCGTGAGATTCTCCTATCGTAGCTCCAATCAAGCCCTCTCATCCATATTCCCATCCGGAGGGTACGAACCGGTAGGATCATCCTGACTCTCATCTGAGGGCAAAGCCCAGATTTCCACAATAGTTGAAAAGGGTCACCAACCGAAATTAACAGTTAACACATAACATTTAAGATTTTAAATGCACAAAATAACATTTCAACTGAGCATACACCTTAAAAGGGTTTCTATATGCCAAACATGCATAAACAAAGTTGAAATACGAAGTTTTTAACAAAACAACACTGTTGTATTCGAATACAGCATCTTTGTATTCGAATACAAGGCTATTTCAGCATTCAGCAGCAAAACAACATGTCTGTAGTCGACTACAACAGTCTGTATTCGACTACACAGTAAGTCAGTGGCAAAACGGCATGTCTGTATTCGAATACAGCTTGCTGTATTCGAATACACATCAGACAACAGCAGAAAAACAGCAACAATCAGCATTTTTCAGCTTTTCAAAGGGTTTCAAAATCAATCAACACTTACCCACAAATCCTAACAATCAAACTTAGCAATTATAGCACACTCACCACGACATCTTGAGTTTCGAAACAATTTTGCAATCAATTACACTTACACACAACTCCGAAACAAAACACTTAGCGATTATAACACAATTACCACGACATCTTAAGTTTGGAAATGGTTTTGCAATCAATCACGCTATCACACAATTCCCAAAATCCACACTTGGCAATTATAACACAATCACCACAACAACTTTAGTTTTGAAACACTCCAACATAAACTTGAATCGAAACACGACTCGCACACAATTTCAAAACATACTGCTTAACAGTTACAACACAATACCCACACGAACAAGATGAACCAACAAATCACATGACATCACCTTGACTCGACAATCCCAACATGAACAAGATGAACCAACAAATCACATGACATCACATTGACTCGACAATCCCAACGCATACAAGATGAACCAACAAATCACATGGCATCACCTTGGCGCGACAATCTCAACACAGACAAGATGAACCAACAAATCACATGGCATCACCTTGACTCGACAATCCCAACGCATACAAGATGAACCAACAAATCACATGGCATCACCTTGGCGCGACAAT